>VXCM01002510.1:72500-79468 GCA_014773175.1 Lucifuga dentata
ATGGCTTAACTCGCATGCAATTGATCTGTGCGTTTCCTCATTCACTAAACCACTACCGTAAAGACTATAAAAGCTGCGCCGGTTAAAATAGAAGCGTCCCGTCAGGTTTTAAATCATAACCTTCTGTTTTGGCTGTAGGTCCGGCTCCGTATGGGACAGCTTCTGGGTCCGGACCCGGATCGCGATCCGCCTGTTAGTGACCTCTGCTCTAAAACCATATATACAATCAGTGCCCAGAAAACTAGAAACGCCTGCAGCTGTAATGTACATTGTAGAGGTTTAAAGTCGTACAATACAACAGTCCTGCAATAAATATGACTTTACTGAAAGTGCTATTTTCAGTTGACTCAATTTTATGAAACACTTTGAGGCTGCATTATATTTGAGGGTGCTTCTAATATTTTGTCCATCTCACTCACTGATATGGAGGAACCAAAATATTAGAAACATGATTATACTGCAGTCCAGGACAATAACTACAAACTCCAGCCTCAAACATGACCATAGAGCTGAATCAACACCTCTTTGGCACGGTGTCAACAGCAACTAAAAATTATTAACTTCATAAAGTTAGTGTTTATGACAGGACTGTTGTGTTGGATTGAATTACAGTGAACAGGTGCTTCTATTTTTCTGGCCACTGAGCGTATATTTCTTCATTTTTGTAGTACTGCAGTATTTTCACAGTTATGCCACTTAAGCAAATGAATTAAAAATGCTGCAGAGTAGTCATGAAACCTGTCATGCTTAAGCTTTTTTGTTATTTATTTATTTATTTTACTTTTTTCAGGCTTCCAAATTATGTTTTCAATGTACCTGTTCTGGTAAGTGGCCACTTGGTGGAGCTCATCAGTCCCGTCATTGTCTCGTACCTGCTGTCACAGGTCTGTCTGCTGAAACAGTACCATCCACCTGACACACACACGCACACACACACACACCTGAAAAATAAGCATTTTCGAGTAAAAGTCCTGCATTTGAACTTTTGCTCAAGTAAACGTAAGTTTTAGTAGTAAAATGTACTCAGGAATCCAAAGTAAATATTATCTTTGTAAAGAAATGCCCCAAGATGCAATAACATGCAGCCAATCATTAGTGTATCACTAATGGAAATTCACAAAACTGAAGATAACAAAATTATAAATATCATCAAGATAAAAAAAAAAAAAGAAAGAAAGAAAAAAATCTTTTATCTTCAATTTCGGTGATTTTCATGCTTTCAGATCATTTGAGCGATTCTTTTAAAAAGTTTTTACATGAGGTTTTAAACTTGTGTCAATTTCTGGAAAGTAGACATTTCTGGACAAAATATTTTCGCCTGACAACAGCCATATTTATTTAATGCTGAATATTAAATCTGAATCTGCAAAGTAACTATAACTACAGCTGTCAGTAGAATTACATGCAGCAATACGTACAGTATGATATTTCCCTCTCAGAAAGTACAGCAGAAGCGAAAATGTTCGTAAGTCGGTGTTTCTCAGTGTTTTCTTTCTCACCTTCTAAAAACACCAGCCACCTCTTGCTGCCTTTAGATTCTTTGATGTAGTACCTGAATGACAACACAGAAAAATCAGTGTGAATATGTGTCCAGTGTGTGTCTTGCATTCACACACACACTATTAGAAAGACAGAAAAACACAAATTTCCCAATAGGTTTGTTGTTTGTTAAATAATCAGTCTGATCTGATCACTCAGCGACAGACAGAAATTTCTAACGGTTATTAAAGAAATGTAAAGGAAGCTCATCACAATGCTGATCACACACACATGCACACACACACAAAATGATATGCTCTCCCTGTGTTATTTTACAGTTGCTGATGGTTGATGTAATTTCTCGTGTTCCTTCTACCCCATACACACTACAAATTTAACTGCAACAGTCACACTGCTAAAGTTGAGTAGAAACGAGCTGGAAGTGGATTTGGCCAAATAGCAGCTGTGAGAGAGTCACTCCTTATTTAAAACTGCAGTATTATTAACGCTCTCATAATTTCTGTATCTGATCTGATTCAACTGTTAAGAGTAAAGAGATGGTGCTCATGTACAATGTCTTTGTAATCCTTTAATCTCTTTACATCAAAGTGCTCGGATTAAACCCTTTCTGTCATTTTGTCTGCCTTGACATTATTGACACTGAAGTAAGCGAGCCAGGGTTATATGTTTTAAGTAATATAATTCCTTTGGTGTTGTGCACACGGCTGCATTTGTATGACTTTGGTGATTATAACTTTTAAAGGACCATACCGACCATTTTGCATGTTTAAGCCTAATATGTATATTCAATTTTCATACATGTAAGGTTATGACAATCATTTCCCAAAGGATACTACTTGGAACGGTGAATTAAGACCTTTTTTTTTTTTCCCTACCATCTAGACCGCCATTGCTTTCAGTTCATTCTGGCACGCTCTTAAAATCAGCTTGTTGATACTTGAAACGTTCTTAGGATAGGTAATCCATCATCACCAACAAGATATGTATTCAGGGTTTTTTTTTTTTTGAAGTTACATAATGTTAGCATTTAAGCGCAACAAAAACCATGGAGTGAGCTGAAAATGCTTCCTAGTGGTGCATTCAAGTGCTGTAGTGAAGAACTGACAACAGGAAGCATTTTCANGAAAATGCTTCCTAGTGGTGCATTCAAGTGCTGTAGTGAAGAACTGACAACAGGAAGCATTTTCAGTTCACTCCACACTTTTTATTACGCTTAAACACTAAAATTACAACACTTCAAAAAAAAAAACCAAAAAACCAAAAACCGATTACACGTCTTTTTGGCCATGATGGATTACCTATCCCAAGAACATTTCAAGTATCAACAAGTTGATTTTAGTGGCATACCAGAATGAACTGAAACCAATGGCAGTCTGGAAGGTAGGAAAAAAAAATTTAATTCACAGTAGTATGTTTAGGGAAATAATTGTCAGTAAAGTTATGTGTATGAAAATTGAATATTCTAGTGCAGTGCCCATTGAAAACATGCCTGCTTGGACAGACTTTATGGTGTGTGCCGCAGCCTGTCATAATTTTGTTCTGCACATTCTTGTGAGCTAGCTTTGATTGCTGTACAGGGTCAGGTTGAGACCGTGGCACTGCCACGCTTGAAGCATATCCTGCCGCATGGACTATTTTTTACCAGCACAGCTCAATTCGAGAACCGCTCATCCAAACAACTTCACACGCAACACTGCACATCCTTGGGTCCTGAGCAATGAACCTGCCAAATATCAACTTCATACAGTGCCGGGTTCTAAGATAATAGTGCCACAGACGGGCGGAGGGACGGACAGAGATTTCTGGCTTTATAGATAGATTTGGTTCATGCAAAATGGATGGTATGGTCCTTTAAGTTGCAGAGGTACCCAAAAGTCTATGTGGCCAGAAATGTGCCTGCACACACATCAGTTGTTGCCATGTCTACTACCTATGACTCAGATGAGGACTTCATTTAAGCTACATTCAGATTACAGGTCTTAATGCTCAATTCTGATTTTTTTTAGTCAGATCTGATCTATTTGTCTTGATGGTTCACATACATGATTGTGTCAGACACTGGTCACCAGTATCTGACACTGTTGTGAACACAGTTCTGCCCTAAAAGGCCACATATGCCCACATTTGAAAGAAAAAACATGGTCCACATGTGCTTATAAAAAATGTAATTTGTATAACTGTCAAATAATGAAAATGGAACCCTGCTTGGTAATTTCTTGCTATACTTATTTGAAAATTTATTACAAGGCTGATGTACAAGATTAAAAATATATGTTTGTTTGTTGTGAGGGTGAAAGTTGAGGGTAAAAAGAACATTATTTGTCACCTCTGAATATTTAATCTTACATGGTTAAAAATTAATGGGAGGTGAAGTGTTGGTTTTTGGCTGCTTATTAATACCAGAACCCTTTTAAAACCTTTTACACCACAGGTTTAATTAACATACAAATCTTAACGTAATATAAGTGTGTTTAGGAAAGCATCCAATAAAAGTTTGAAAAAATATATAAACAGTATTAACAGTATAAAAAAATATGTAATAGTAAATAAATTGATATTAATCATAAATTAAATTCTGATGGCAAAGTGATGTAGGTTTGAATTATATTGAGTTTATTTCAATATAACTGTGACAATATTAAAAAAAAATTGAATGAGATAGGACATGGGAACTGAACTCACAATATTTGTATAACGAGCTCTATTCCTTTATTTAAGTTTCAGTGTAGTTTATTTCAGTGGAATCACCAATTGAAAGATTCACTCAAGTAGGCAAATTAATTTACATAAAGATATTTAAGATATGTCATGTTCAATTTGGTGAACTTTGATCCTCAGCTTATAGCAAGCTTATAGCTTGTTGTGCTGCACAAAGTATGTGACTTTTCAGGTGAATTTTCCATAGGTTTCTCCTTCATTTTGCTCTTCTTGCTGTCTCTGGTGACAGGAGTTTACTAGCGCTGAAGATTGTCCATGCAGTCTCTAAACCAAATGATGTTGGATTGAATCTCACTATGACATGTAGATCACTCAAACAGAAATGGTCACATGTAGTCTACACAAGTCAAATTCAAGTGTGATGACAAAATGCTGTATGAAAATGAAATGGTTAGATGGTGAATGAAATGATGCACAATATAAGGTGTGTCTAAAAGAATAAAATCAAACAAAATAGGTAAAACAAGAAACAAAACATAATAAAACTAAATGAAATCAAATAAACAATTTTTTTTTTAAATGGTTCATCTGGTTTTGACGAAACAAAGTTAGTGATCATCTGCAGTGTATGTTCAGTACTTTGATATAAAAACCACAACAGTGTGTACTGTTATTCTAATATAAAAAGCATGATATATAATATTTTAGGTAAACATATGAATGGTGCTGGTTCCAGTGAATTCTGATTTGACTGTTCTCATAGCAATCACATTTCCAGAGATCAGATATGAATGAATGAATGAATGAATGAATGAATGAATGAATCAGATCTAGTGCACTATGCAAGTGACCCAAATCTGAGTTGAAAAAATCAGATTTGGTTTGTACTGCTGAGAAAGAAAAAAAAAAAAAAAATCNAAAAAAAAAAAAAAAATCAGATCTGATTCACATGCTCAAAAAATCAGACGTGGGCCACCTGAAGGTATGGAGGATTTCTTTTTTTTAGATAGCTAAGAATAAAACTAGGATAAAATCCCTCTAGCACTGTGGGAAGGAGTTTGTCAAGTTCAAAGGAGAGCATGTTGAAAAATAATTCAGTCCCACAACCATGTGGCACAGAACTTATCATACACTATTCCTCATCATTAATTAATGCAGGAGACGTGAGCATTCTGTAACTCTAGTGAGCTGCTGCTGTGCACTCCAGACAGAATGATAGAATGAATGGGACTTTGGGGATCATATGTGAATCATATGCAAGACCAGGTGCCGAGCACACACTTCCAGTACTTTGAACTCTACAGGGTTATATATGTATATATCATGCGCAATATGGTGTACATTTATTTTTTATTTTTTATACATGATAGATAGATAGATAGATAGATAGATAGATAGATAGATAGATAGATAGATAGATAGATAGATTTTTTTTCCGTCCAGGAATGGACTTCTAGGCCTATTTACTGTTATAAACTGTTATACGCAGCAGTGCATTTCACTCACTCACCCTGCTGGTGTCCCGTCATTACAAGTCACAGACGCGTTCTTTACAAAATGCAGCTTCATGTCCTGATCCAGCTTTTGCGCAGAGCACGGGTACAGTGACTGCGCCAGGTTCTTGATCTGGATCATGAAGTTGTCCATGTTTCCCTCCACGGCTGTGAAGTCTAAGGGGAAGCTCTCCGCTGCTTCAGCCCGCTCCCTATGTGGCGGAGACGGCTGCACCCGCCGGGTTTGCGCCCTGCCTCCGCGAACTCTCCGCGCCTCCGCCGGTGCGCTCATGTGGATGAAGAGCAGCAGCAAGCAGAAGCGCCAGACCACCACGCTACAGCTTCGCATTTCTGAATCTTTACTGGGAAACGGATTTCAAGTTGTACGCAAGCGTTTGATTAAAAAACTGCATATCCTAGTAGAGAACAGAAGGTGTGGAAGTTCTTCGAAAAAGCAGAAAGAGTTGGTGGGGTCTGTAAGGTTTGCTGAGTGGACTCAGGTTAAAGTTCTCCATTGTGCCTTTAGGAAAAGATTGAGCCCTGATTCACATGCAGCGGTATGGAAGCTTTCGCATTCTGCAGGGACTCGTGCGGAGCTCCAGCGGTGTGACAGACGACCTGTTGGCCGTTTAAACTCCTCACGAAGACGGATTTTATTTTAAATCCCCACCGCCTCTTCCTGCTCACTCCTCCAGGCCAATCATCGTTGTTATCATTGGCTGATGGGTCGATCTCACACCCAGAGCGCGCGCTGCCCGGCACGCCCCCTCCATCAGTTCACACGGTCCCTTTGATGTTGTGTCATCACGTGACCACGATTCCTTTGAAGTGTCTGAGTATGGTGTGCGCGGGGGAAAAAAAACTCAGTTGTACTGAAGAGGGTCACACCCTATATACCCGCCACAGGTGGGAAATAACTCAAGTACTGAGAGGACTATTTGAAGTACTGCTATTTCAGTACATTTTTACTTTTTCTCCGCTAGGGCAATATTGTACTTTTTTTTTACTCAAACTGCAGTTACAAGTTATTTTACAAGTTATTTTTCACACTCAGATATTAAATCTGATATTTAAAATATATATACATATCATATAAGTTCATAAAAATAAAATTGAATTTACTCAACCTCTAGAGGAGCATGTCATCTCTTAGTTAATCTTAGGACATAAAATCATAAAAACTGATTTTGGTGATTTTCATTATTTCATGAGAATTGTCATTATTGATGTATTAACATGTTTCAGGTACATGTTCTTCTTCTTCTTTTCCTTTCAGCTTTCCCTTCAGGGGTCACCACAGCGAATCATCTGCCTCCA
>VXCM01002511.1:0-103085 GCA_014773175.1 Lucifuga dentata
CGATCATACGTTAGATTGCCTTCAACTCGTTGCAAGTTATAAGGCCGGGTTGTAGCAAATTTAACAATGCTCACCCAGTAATGTGAAGGCCTCTCTTGCCTTCTCAAAGTCCTCAGTATCATTAACTCCTTCAATGTAAATGTTCTCCCCTAAAGATGTGTAGGTGAAATCTTCTGCACTGGCTGAGGAACAAACAAGGGAAGGAAAAATTAACAAAAACCAACAGCTGAGGTGAACTTCAGAGGCATTCTTTATTTCGATGCTTTGACGTGATTTAAGCTAGTTGGAAAAATACATTTCAAAATATATTTCAAAAATCAGTGTCTGCATCAAACCATTCATCACTACTATCTATCAAACTATACAGTATGTAGTGATGTTATGCCCAAGTCATCATTACAGAAACATAACGTAAGTCATATTAAGAATAAGGTATTGAAATGAATCATGGCAATATAAAAAGATGTGGTAAAACTGTAGTAGTAGTAGTAGTAACAGTAGTGGTATGACATAAAAAAGAAAAATATTTCTGTCTACAGATGCAAATGCCTGTGAGTTACAATGAGCAAGTCTTGAGTTATAATTAGTAAAGAAGAAGACAAGTTACTTCATTATGTATTTTATAACTAGAGAAAGGCTGTCTGCCCTGATGAATGAAGGCAGAGAACCTTCCTCCAAAAAGAGATACTCACTCAAGCCAAGGTCTCTGAACTCTGGTAAGCTGGCAGATGCACAGAGCTGGTAGAATATGTGGTAATTCCTCTCATCCTCAGCCTATAAAGCAACGAGGCACCTCTACTTTAGAATTTTTAGTTAAATGAAACAAAATAAACCACTTATCTGAAATACACAAGCAACAACAATACACAAACAACTGGCCGCTTGCCTGGCTAGAGCTGACTGCCTGCTACCACACTGCTGGCCAGAGCTGAGTTGCTAGAACCGCTAGCCTTGCTGATGGTTGGAGCTCCTTGCTAGAGCCTCTAGCCTCTGTGGAGAAAGATTTATAGCTACATAGATCGAACAGTTGGACTGTGAGCCAATTATGTCTTGTGGAAATAAGAACAAAAATGTCCCCAGTGACAAAGATTTGTCTCTATGGAGGTTCTAAAAAATATGCTCAAACAGCAAAAGCACTTCTACGTGGAAATGCTAAAGAGGCAAGAGGCTAACTTTACTTGCTTCACTAAACTTATTCTAGAGAGATCCACTCAGAGAATCGATGGAATTATGAAAGATGTACAAGAGCTAAAATCCAGCCTGCAATTCTCTCAAACTCAAATTGATGATTTACTCTGTGCTGAAAAGAAACTTGTAGTCTAGAAACACAATTACAATCTCAGTAAATAGTAAATAGTGTAAACAATACACCATTTCCAAAATATCAGAAAATCAAAGTCAGCGAAATAAACTTATTATTGATGGTCTCGCTGAAGGTAAGAGCATGAATTCTGGGCAGAAACTGAGCAAAAGGTGAGGGATTGTCTCAAGAACAAACGGAATATTGATCCCAAGCCAACTGAGATTGAAAGAGCCCACTGCACAGGTAAAAGGAAACAAAATGCTAAGAACTCCAACAAAATGAGTCCTGTGGTGGTTAAATTTTTGAGATTTAAAGACAGAAATCTTGTCCAGAAATCTTGTTGAGCAAGGGCTCAACTCAAAAATACTTCTATCTATGTAAATGAGGACTTCTCTGACCTATTAAGAAAGAAGCGAGCTGATCTTATTCCTGCTATGAAAGAGGCGAGGGAAGGAGGGAACTACGCTGTCATCAGTTATGACAGACTGGTGGCGATAATAATGCCTCAACAACGCCCAGAGCCTCCTCATCAATGAAGAAGACCTATAAACTCATTTGATCTATTTTTAAGTTAGTATCTTATTTCCTACTTTCTATGTGGCCTTTGCTTGGATTATTTTCTGTTTTTATGGATCATTCACAAATTTCTTGGAATTTGGATATCCTTTTGTGTCCATCATTTTAGATGACAAAGATCCTGATATTAATTGCACTGACAGAATAAAACAACTTGTCCTTGATATTTCAGATTATTACAGCAAAGATCAATTTAACCATTTCATCAGTCAAATGTCAGATAATAGAGATTTTTCAATTTTTTCTGCTAATGTTTGCAGTCTAAAAACCATAACATTCTTAATCTCTGTTGAACAGAAAATATGGCTGTCTGAGGAAACAGTCTCCCTATATATTATCTTAAACATTAATCATATTTTCGGTGAAAATGTGCTTAAGTAAGGTTGAATATTTTGTAAAGTATGAAAGATATGAAAATTCTGTTGACACACTTTAGAGTATACATCAAGATGAACACTATGAAGCTGGTTTGAAGTTTCTATTTTGAAATATGTGCAAGTAGTTGAACTTGGAAAATTGGAAATTTTGGAAATTTTCAAATAAATAGAAACGTTCATTTAAATAAAGTTTAATAATTCAAAAAGTATGAATGATGGGAAAATTCTGTTGACACCCCTTAAAGAGCTCATGAGGCTTAACGCAGTGAAGCTGGTTTGAAGTTTCGATCTGGAAGCATGTGGAAGTAGTTAGGTTTCAAATATTGGAAAATTTGAAAAATTTGAAAACCTCTGAAATTTCCCTTTAATTTTGAAAGATTGGAAAATTCCATTGACACTCCCTAAAGAGATCAAGGTGAACATTTTGAAGGTGGTTTGAAGTTTCTATCTCAAAGCATGTAGAACTAGATAGGTTTCAAAAAGTGGAAAATTTGAAGTATTTGAAAACCACTGAAATTGCCCTTTAATTTTCTCAGAAATTATAAAAGATACAAAAAAAATGTCTGGGGATCAAAGATAGGGGAAGGTTAGATGAATATTTTAAAAGTGGAACAACTTCTACGCTACTGTACGAAAGCGTGAAAAGAGCTGAAAGACCGGAAATTCTGAAAGTGGAAACATTGGTTTAAATAAAGTTTAATAATTCAAAAAGTATGAATGATGGGAAAATTCTGCTGACACCCCCCTAGAGAGATAATCAAGTTGAACATGTTGAAGGTGGTTTGAAGTCTCTATCTCAAAGCGGGTAGACAAGATAGATTTCAAAAATTGGAAATCTTGAAGAATTTGAAAACCACTGAAATTACCCTTTAATTTTCTCCAAAAGTATGAAAGTTAAAAAATCAAAATCCATTGGAAATAGTTCAAAGTTGGATGAATGTTTCAAAAGAGGAATGGGAGTTCTAAGTGAAAGTATGAAGGAGTGGGAAGAGCTGAAAGATTGAACATTTTGAAGAATTTTTCCATTTATTTTCAATGGGAAAATTTCGATAAGTATTGTGGAATATTCCGGAAAGTATGAAAGATAGGAAAATTCTGTTGAGAAGCACCTGTACTGAAAATAGGTTGAATGGGATGAAGTTGGTTTGAAGTTTCTAGGTTGAAGGATATGGAAGTAGCTGAACGGGTGAAATAAACGGAATAATAATAATAATGATAATGATAACAATAATAATAATAATAATAATAATAATAATAAAGAGTGAAGAGAACAATATGAACCAATAATATGAACAATTACAACAGGTGCCCAAGCATGAAGTGCTTGGACCCCTAATAATAATCAGAGCAATTTAAAGAGGGCTAGTCAAGCTGAACATGTTGTGGTTCTTATGTTTATCAGTTCAGCACAATAAACAAATTTAAGATGAATTTGACTGATTACATTATTTTCTTTTTTTCAAATTTTCTATAGATATCGCGATAATACGGTTAATCGCAATGTCACGATAACCGTGGAGTGAAAATCTGATATCATGACAGCCCTAATTAACACCTTATGTTAAAAAAAAGAAGCCCATAATCCTGGTGTGATTTTTAATACTAATCTCTTTTTTGATGAACAAGTGACAAAGATGGTGCAGACATGTTTCTTTCAGCTTAGCCAGGTCACCAAGATTAAGTCTTTTCTTTCTTTTGCAAACCTACAGAAAGTTATTCATGCTCTTATTTATCTAGGCTGGACTATTGTAACGCACTTTATTCTGCTGTCAACAAAAGAAATATCCACCGGCTTCAGCTGATTCAGAACGCTGCTGCTCGGCTTTTAACTTGCTCCAGGAGAATAGACCACATCACCCGTTCTTGCTGCCCTTCACTGGTTGCCTGTCACTTTGTGATGTGATGTGAGATATGATATGATATGATACGATACAATACAATATTACATCACATCACATCACATCACTTTATATTAGGATTGACTGTAAGATTTTATTGCTTGTTTTTAAAACCTTACATGGTCAGGCACCTGCCCATGTATGTGATCTTTTAACTCCTTATGAGCGTGAGCGCTGTCTGAGGTTCCTCTAGCAGGAACCTTCTGGCAGCACCAAAATCTGGCCACTTCACTAAGGCTGTTTGTGCCACAAAGCTTTGGAATTCCTTGCCAGATGATCTCAGATCATCGAAATCAGTGTCTTCCTTTAAAATTCAGCTTAAAACTTACTTTTATTGTAAGGCTTTTCCATAACTGGTGCTAAATGTTTGCTATTTATAACTGTTTTTATTTGTTTTAATTTGTTTTTAATTACGGTTCTATTTTCTATTATATTCAAATGTTTGTGTTAAGCACCTTGTAACTTTGCTTTGAAAGGTGCTGTACAAATAAAGTTATTACTATATTATTATTATTATTGTTGTTGTTGTTGTTGTTATTGTTATTATTATTATTATTATAAGTGACTGGATCAATTGTAAAAATTGTCCCTATCAGAAAAACATGTTATGTTTATTTTGGTAATAAGTCTGAGAAGTATGAGCCTCCCTTAAATATGCAAATTAACAACTCTATCATTGCTAAAGCTCAGTCTGTAAGAGTTTTAGGTGTAATCTTGATGAATCTTTACGGAAAAAGAAAATAAGCTCAGCTGCATCAAAAATGGCTAAAAGTGTTGGAGTACTAAGAATTCGACCTATGCTAAACACTGAGGTCGCCACTCTTCTACACTATGCTAATATCTATCCACACATTTATTATTGCAGTATGGTCTGGGCGAGTATCTTTCCTACAAAACTGGGCTTTATATTTCATCTTCAAAAACGAGTGCGTATCATAAACTGTGTAAATAGAAATCATCCGTCTCAGATTCTGTTTCATCAAAAATTTACCTGAAAAACAACCCGAGACTTCTCCAGTAGATACGTTCGCATGCTGGCACCTATGATGTGATAACGACTGTTAAAACCAATCTGGATGTACTTTCCAAACCGGCTGCTGTTGTCATTTCGAGTGGTTTTTGCATTTCCAATGGCCTTGTGGACAGGGAGAGAAGCAGGCAAGAGTAGTTAGTACATTAGTTCATGTAATAAATGTCACAAACAGAAACACAAAAACACATAAAACACAAAGCTAAAAGGGAATAAATATCTGAAAGTTCATTTTCTGGTGATACAAAAAACAATTTGGAAAAAAACAAAAAAGCTGATCAATTTCATTTAAATTATGTACATATTTTAGAAGATGAAGTTTAAACGTGAAGGACTGCTGTGGGAGTCTAACATATTGGTCACTTTATTCAGTATGTAATGTGAGGCTAGGCATCAAAGACAACTCTATATAGTGTGCATACTGACAGTTTTTCATGTGGTGTGTTAAGCAATTGTAATATTGTCCAAAATTTTGGACCCAACTCAAAAACAGATTAGTGGAAAAAACCTATCCGAACCAGGCGTGCATAAATTAATCTTCAAAAAAAGAAACCAGGGACCCAGGATAATTACACCTCATCCAAAATGTGTGTCATCCACAAAAGACCCAAATAGAGAGAGAGAATACCAACACTAGCAGCAGCATGATGCTCTAATTAATGAATTAAGAATGAATGAAGAGTTTTCTAGTTAAAGGGCCAATACAGATAGAAAAAGACATTGGCATGAACCTACAGGCATCATGGACCTTCTGACTTGTGAGAGAAGAAACAGCACAGGTTTATTAAGTCATTCTATTAACAATAGTATGACTTTGTTCCATTTAGCTGTGACAATAAGCCATGCTGGTTGGCCAGCATGAACAACATGGCCCTGAGGCCATGGGTACAAGGTACTCACCTCCATGATGGGACTAGAAGCCAGCACTTTCTCCTCTATGTTTGTGTCATTAGCTGAGCCCCCCACAGTGGCAAAGAAACGCATAGCGTACTTTGCAGAAACCGTCTTCCCTGCCCCGGACTCCCCACTCACTATGATGGACTGGTTCCTCTCATCTCTACAGAGCAAAAGATACACACACACACACTTCTTAAGCCATACAGAGAGAACATTAAATGAAAACTTGTATCATGCATTAAAAACACAAGAGATCACAGAGAAATATGGAGAATATTACATTAAAATCATTCAAGAAAATCAGGAAGGAGGGAAAAAAGGGAAGAAAAAAGGGAGGCTGCAGTTTGCGTTTGTTTAATATCCTGCTTTCTTCTGGCGTACTTTCAGAAATTCAAAGTAATTAACTAGATTTAATTTCTATCTTTTCATGTTTTCCACTTCTACTTCACTGTGATTCAGTAGAAAATGTACTTTTTACTTTGCTATACTTAACAGCTGGAGACTGTAGCTCCTTGGTTTATTTGTTGGATGGTATTTCTGTGTTAAATGACAAATTCAAATTCTCTATTTTGTTCTTGTTGCCTTATCCTTATTCTTAATGTTGTTCCTACTTTATCATATATATATATAATTTTTTTTTTTTTTTTTTTTTTTTTTTTTTTTACCAAGGAGCACAGTTGGGGAACATACCAGAAACATTTCACTGCTGTTGTATGGCTGCACGTGACAAATAAAACTTTGAAACCACACACACACACACACACACACACACACACACACACACACACACACANCACACACACACACACACACAGACACACACACCTCGTGTGCCTGGACTGGACTTCTGGTAGTCTATCCACTGTTGCACCTTTCTGTCCCTTCTCTCTTAAAATGTGGAGCTCAAAAGAAGAATTTATGTTTCCTTCGCATATTTATCGTGTCAATTAACACCAGATGAATCAAGATAAATTGTGGGTTTTAAATATGAAGCAGCTCAATTAATATGCTGATCTTCGTTGGCTTTTACCTGACACGTGACAACAGCAAGCCGGTAATGGAACAGTGGTCTGCTGATTAACGTAAGGGAAGCTTTATGAATGAGCTTCAATTATCGCAGTGTTTATTTAGCACAACACTGTAGTTATTGTGACTTTAATGTTTACCAAATTACCATATATACTCGACTATAAGCCAACCTCGAATATAAGCCAACCCCCCAATTCTGACCTGCAAATTTAGATTTTTAAAGAAACCCACATATAAGCCGACCCCCTGATGTTGTTCCATCAATTTATTTCTTTACAAATTACCTGTTTTTTTGAAAATTGTCATAGTATTCCTGTGATTTTCTGAAAATAATCCATGTACCGGTACCGGTAAACAGCTGATTNTGTCATAGTATTCCTGTGATTTTCTGAAAATAATCCATGTACCGGTACCGGTAAACAGCTGATTACAGTAAGTGACATTAGCTAACATTAAGTTTTCTGGACTCCTCCTCCTTGTCTGAATCGCATTGATGAAGGTAAGGAAAGCTTTACAAATGAGCTATAATTATCATGACACTTATTTAGCTGTGTAGTTATGGTGTTTTGTTGTTTTTTTTTGTTTTTTTTTTAATAGAATCTCACCCATTACATGTTTTCAGTATCTTGTACCTGAGCCGATGCGGGTCTGTCTATGTACTGGACATTCCTCCATACAGAGTTTTGGAATTCCCTCAGCCGACCCATTGATGAGATGCTGTTCCATCAATTTATTTGTTCAGCAAATTACCTGTTTTTCTTAGTATTCTCATAATATTCCTCTGAGTTTCTGAAAATAATCCATGTACGGGTCGTGGCTGTTTTAAAACTTCACCGCTTTAACAAGGCCTCTCTTTCTGACGCACACCGGAATGATAACATCGCACTCTTGTTCCTTTCATAGTTTATTTGCAAAATAAAAGTAACAAAACATGACGTGAGGTGAGGTCAAAAACTACACCGCTGCCCCTGAAACACTGATCAGCCTCCAGCTGAGCATCTATAAATAGACTCCTCCGCCGGCTGCTTCACGAGCAGCAATGATCAGTTAAACTATAAGTATTCAAAAATAATAAGTTGTTTGATTTCACTTTTCCCAATTAAATATTTTAAACATTTGATAATTAACCAAGAAATGGCTCTAACACCAGTACCGGTAAACATANATTAAATATTTTAAACATTTGATAATTAACCAAGAAATGGCTCTAACACCAGTACCGGTAAACATATTTATTTCAGCAGCTGATTACCGTAACTGACCAATCACAATAGAGCTTACTGGCCGCCGTAAAATGTGCAGAATAAGTTGTTTTGTCATGAAATATCTCATTCTAAGGTATTAGAATGAGATATTTCACCACCATTTGCACTGGTATTGCAATAACTTTGCTGGTAGCACTCTCTCCCTCTTTCGTGCTTCCGTGTGTGTTTTGTATGCAAATTTTACTGTGCGTGTTGTCCTAGGGACTGGCTATTGTGAGGAGGAGGAACTAATTCAGCAGATCCATGTCCGGGTTTGGTCAGTTGTCTCCCCGCTTCACTTTGCCTCCGCTCCCGCGTTCAACATGTTGAGTTTGATTGGACAAGCCTGCTATAGCTCTGCTAAACTGAGAACTGTCATTTCAGGGCCATTTCAGAGTCAGTGATCAGTCCGCCTGGCTCAGATTTATTAAAAAAATAAAATAAAAAAATGGTGATAAGGAGTGTAGCGTTGCCTTAATGTGCACTGTGATAACTGAGGCTCATTCTCAACTTCTCCTACAATAATCAGAGCAGCGCTGTCACATGAAGGTGCTGTGAGGTGTGACAGGTAAAAGCTGATGAAGATCAGTGCTTCTTGATTCATCTGGATTTGAATGTAAAAGTTTAATCATAAATATTTTATTGTAATTTCAAATTTAATTGCAAAATTGAAAATGAAAAACTTTGCATTTGTTCATTGTAAAGGACTTCTCGCGGCCCACCTGCAGTTCTTTCGTGGCCCACCTGTGGGTCACGGCCCACACTTTGGGAATCACTGAATTAGAATGTATCTTGATTTTTAATAATATTATGGTCTCCTTTTGAGAACATATTTTAATGTATTTCTAACTTTTAATTTTGTTGTTGATGTTTTTATTTTATTTCCTTTTAGGGTGACTATTTAACATCTGTCCAAGGACTACAGATGAAAAATAGCCTTTTGGCTAATACTGGCTCATTTACAGAACTGTTTATTAATGTGCATTGTCCCTGCTAAATAAATCAATAAACAAACAAGCATGCAAGAGAACATGAGTGTGATTTCATCACTCAATCACACTCAAGCAAGAGAAGGCCTTGCTGGCCCTGACGGCCCACCACTAATATATGAATGCAACATAGTAAGATAATAATTATGAAAAAGGCCATATTTGAAACATATTTCTATATTTTTATTATTATGTAAATCTATGTAACATGGCTTTTTCAACTCCACTGGTCATATTTCTCCATTCTTTCTGTTACCTGAAAAACACATAGAGCAATTAGATAGCAAATACGCAACATTTGTCAACACTTTAAGCTTTTAAATCACAGACGCATTTCAAAATGGACAACCGGACTCCACGCTAAATTACAAGGACATTTAATCTCAAAGAGATTTCAAAAAATGATATAGAACAAAAATTTCAAATTCTTCCAAAACATGAAGAGGTGCATTTTATAACCTTAAATGCACAACAATTTCCCTACGGGGATAAATGAAGTATGTATGTTTGTATGTATGTATGTATGTATCTATCTATCTATCTATCTACCTATCCGTCTGTCCGTCTGTCTGTCTTCTATCTAAATGAAATGTACCCACCAAATGAATTTATTAGACTGAGATTTAATTTGGTAGTGGACAGTTGTTATGTATGTAAATAAGCATAGAAAACTTATTTTTTGAACGCAACATAGAGCTCATAATTTAAAATGCTGGCTGAGGTCCAAATCCATAAATATAGATTTCTTTTCATTCAAAACAATCCAACTACGAGTAAATCTTGAATGACAAAAAGATTGAGTTTCTGGTTAATAATCAGGGGTGCACATAACATTGGTCTGGTTCTCTAAGGAGTGCCTGAAGATGTTGCTTGGTGCTACATATATCCTACAAGCTGTCGTCATCACTACCCTCCTCACTGTCTTCCTCTCTTTCAAAGATGGTGGATGATGATGTCGGCTGACTTCTTTCTCCCTGGTTGAGCCTGTGATGAGCTGTTTGCATCCATAGGTCAACAGCTGGCTTTGGGTCAAAAGCCTCTGTTGTCATCTTAGACATTGTGCATCAGGGATGAGAGGCAACGGTCTGACAGGCAGGATCTGTACTTGTTTTTAATCAGATTGAGATGTGAAAATCCCCTCTCACATGCAGCACTGCTCAAGGGCAGTGTCAGGGACAACAGAATGACTCTGTGAATGTTGGAGTAACCATCTGGATTGCTTGTCTTCACTATGTTGACCAAGTCATACACAGTGGAGGCTCCCAAACGTTTCCCTCCTTGCTTTAAGTGCATCCACTCTCTTAGAGTGGTGTGTCTGTCACCAGACAAGCTGGCCTCATATTTCTGAAGCATGTTACTCAGTGTTGTGTTGCCAAAACTGTGGAGCTCTTGCATTTCTTGAGGCCAAGTTGAAGGATCAAAACTTAAAAATTGATCACATGACTTGAGGTTCTGTCTGGCATTTCTTTGAAGGTGGTGGAATACCAAAGTAATTGCTTAATGTAGCTTGCTTCTTGGACATGTTGCTGAATAGATGAAAACCTTAAAACCAGGGAAAAAAATGTAAGCTAGTTATAGCATAAGCTAACTACTTGCTGGAGCTAACCTTGGTAACTTGGAACACATCCACTTAATCAAGAACGAATGCGACAAGTCACACAATAACCAACTGATGACTAACATAAACATATTTGTCATAATGGCTATCTTACCAGTGATGCATGAAGCATATTCCAGTGTTTTAGTAGGTAACTGGGTCCCAAAAATGCCAAAAATGCTGCTACGCAAAAGCGCTTCTCATTGTAGTACATGCTGTTCTACGTTTATTTTGACCGCGCATGCGCACCTGCGTACCGCTTATGTGCACCACTGTTAATAATATCACTATAATGACAAACTATTACATATATAAAATGCCAATGTGCCAAATATTAAACTCTGAAACAAAGACTATGATTAATAGCAGTCCAGTTCATTAGCAAAACCCATCGTAAGCATGGCTAGCTAAAAAGGCTTTGACATTCATTAGCTAGCTGTAGCTAACTTCCTAGAATCCCAAAGATGCATTTTAAAACATTTTCTCAGACGCTATCAAAACAACTCGATAAACAAAAATTAATACATCACCGTTTTCCTTTGTTTTTTGTGGCTCCTGTTTACTGGCCGGAATCTTTTTTCTGCTGCCACCAATTGACACATGCACAATTTACCAAAAACAAGAAGACGAGTGACATTAGCTGTTTGGCATGACAACTTCCATTGAGAGAAGACCTGGCACCCATGGTGATGAAGTCGAAGTCCTGAACAGACATTAACCCAGATGATGAGGACCGCAGGGAGTGAAAGATCCATCTCCCGACGCAGCAGTCCGACCCCGGCAGGTGGAGGACCCACACCCGCCGGCCAGCAAACGGCCAAACATGATCACAATCAACCCAGCCTCAAAGATGCCGAAACAAGATCGTCCAGGCACCGGAACGGTCCCAGCAGGAGGTGACAGAAAAGACGTTAAAATGAAGCATCCTTTTACACTGAACGCGATTTTAAACGTGAATAAATCGCGTGGCAATTAAAAACTACATTAGTTAATGAGACTTATACACATACAAGGTGAAATTATTCGCTCCGAGGCTGATTTTTTTTCCTTCTTTCTCCTGCAGCAAGAGAGGATCAGCATATCAAAACTATCTTCATGCATAATGTTTCATGTTGATTCGGTGTGCATCATAGTTTTATTACACAGTCTGTTCATCCGCTGCCCAGTCTGTGGACAGAGGATTAACCAGGCCTGTGCACGTTTATGCATGGATGTGTACCTACAGCCAGTCAGAAAACTACACTCAAATGTGATCTGAGACAAACCGTCATATGCTGTTCTGGATAGACAGGCTCCCTGAAATTTGTCTTCTGGGTCCTCAGATGTGGAGCTCACATGCTCAAATTGCCCCACCAACAATCTAAAGTGTCATGGTAAAGTTTCAGCTCCTGTACCAGACCATGTTCGTTCCTTCCGTCCAGAACTGGATGAATCCACAAACGTTTTCTCTTCTTTTCTGTCAAAAGGATAAGCACCAAATCATCACCGGATGATGTTGAATCCTTGATGTCCTGCCGCCAAACTTTCTTGAGGAGCAGTCAGAAATTTGCGTCAGACAGGTGTAAATAGTTTTGACGTGACCATTTCGTGGTGAAAATATTTGCATATTTACGCCACCTGGTGTAAAACTGCAGCTCAACAGGAAAAAGACAATCCAGCAAAGAACTCACAGAGCAAAGAGCCACAATCATTGCACAAAACAACCAGCATTCCCAAACAGCAAAAACTGCACAGGAAAAACAAAATGAAACAAAAAGGAGGGAGACGTGCCAGCGTTCCGTCCTAACGTCCAAATGATAATAATATTCAAGAATAGTAAAATCTGATTAGTTATTCATGTATTCCTCTCATAAAAAATATTTAAAAAATATTTTAAGATTATAATTTTATTTATTTGTTTTTACAAATTTTTCCCTCCCTCCTTCGTGGCCTACCTGCAGTTCCTTCATGGCCCACCAGGGGGCCGCGGCCCACACTTTGGGAATCACTAACTTATTCGATTTAATTTTTCCCAAATTAAATATTTTAAAATTTGATAATTGACCAAGAAATGGTTGCTCTAACACTGGCAGCTATTTATTTTCAGCAGCTGATTACCGTAACTGACGGATCACAGCAGAGTTTACTGGCCACCGCAAAATGTGCTGGATAAGATGTTTAGTCAGGAAATATCTCATGCTAAGGTATGATTTAAACTATTTTCCATGGGTAGTGGTAATAGGTAGTATTTACACTCCTGGAAATTTCCTTCTCTTGGATCTGATTTGAATTACTGTACTTGAGTATAAGCCGACACCCCCCGATTTGCATTGTGAAATTTGATAAGCCAAAAAAAAAAAAAAAANCAAAAAAAAAAAAAAACTCGGCTTATACTCGAGTATATACGGTATTTAACATTGAATTTCAAAATTTATGTGTACTATAAATTATTAATTGATAACAGTGATAACGTTAGTAAGAATTCTGTCTACGCTTGCCTGTATATTCAAATTGTTCTCCATTACTGACACAGAAAAAAGTAATGCAACACACACACACACACACACACACACACACACACACACACACACACACACTGTCTTTTACAGTCTTTCTTATGGAATGATCTAATGCACCAAACAACGTAAACCTACTTTTGAAACACATTAAACGTACATTCTGAAAGTGGCTTGTCTTAGAGGACAGCTGAAAAAAAAACATGTTCTGATGGTGAAACTGTACTTAGAGCTGAACTGATTAACTGTTTTCCACTGAAATGGGAAAAAGTAGGAGGGAGTCTATCAGTGTAGCAATTATCCATCTACACTAAGCGTTACACATAAACATCACATGAACTGCAGTTTATACATTTTAGTCAGACTGAAAGTGTGAAATGTTCTATGGATTAAGTAGAATTAAGTCAATTCTAGATCCACTGAGCATGAGCTACTGATTTTATTTATTTATTTATGTTCTGCTTAAGACCTGAAAGTCTGCCTTTCAAAAACACTACAGCTCAGATGCTCCTCTTTGGTTGAGCTCTGATACTTTTAGCAGACTCCCAGGTTTAAGTTCACATGTGAACTTAGGCTGGTCAGGCTGGTCTACAACATTCCAGCCTGACCACAATCACATGATCCCCACCAAAAGCCATCTCAACCCATCCAGACCTTACCTGGCCATCTGCTTATAAGCTTCCTCAGCCACAGCAAATATGTGGGGATCCATGTCCCCCATGTTTTGGCCACTGTAGGCATTGATGACTTCCTCTCCGTAGATCTGCAGCTGATCATAGGGGTTGATAGCCACAAGCACAATCCCTGAAGAAAGATAAGGTTGACATGAATTTATGTCTTTACTGTAAGTCATAGCATGCTTTCATGCTGAAAATGAATGCAGTATGAGTACAATAAGAGGAACACACTATGTTAGGTTCACCAGAAGACATTTAAAAATGAAATCAGGGTAAATCATAACTAAAGAATATATACCATATGGACTTTAAGTATCATTTGGGACAGGTTTTCCAAAGGAATGCAATGAACTACAAACTAATTTTATTTCTGAAATTTGAATTTCACAAACACACTGGTTTTCACGTATCAATAATTACACAGGAGTAGCTGATATATAGCTGTTACTCAGTTCCTACATAATAATGATTTGGGAAAACTGAAAACAGTTTCCACACTTTGGGAAAGTGTGGAATTCTACTTCATTACTTTTTATGGCAAGACAGCACAGATGATAACTCAACTGATGTTAACATTTCCAAATCAAAATACATAACATTAGAATGAATGGCAAACTTGACAGTGATTTATATTTCTTGCTGTGCAGTCCTAGATAAATGGGCAAAAATACAACATTCTAGGGGGGCAGTGGATCAAATACCTCTATCTCTGTTTTTCAGTGATTTTATGTATGTATGTATGTTGCTCTAACACTGGCAGCTATTTATTTTCAGCAGCTGATTACCGTAACTGATGTTACTGGCCACCACAAAATGTGCTGGATAAGATGTTTAGTCAGGAATATATACGGTATTTAACATTGAATTTCAAAATTTATGTGTACTATAAATTATTAATTGATAACAGGATGTAAAATGTTAGTAAGAATTCTGTCTACGCTTGCCTGTATATTCTTGCCTGTATGTATAGGGTATCCCAAAAAAATGTATACACACTTTGAATGATTATAACTCACTCAAACTTTCTGTTTTTACAGGTCAACTGATTAGAAGTAATGGCAGAAGCAAGACTAAGCTTTGAGAAAAGGAAATTTATCTTAAAGTGCTACTGGAACATGCATACCAAATGAATACTAATACCAAATGAAATGATTTGTGATGTTTGTAATTACATCTGTCTGCATTATCAGCAGTGCCTGGATCAGAACGCTCATCAGTTTGAACACCTGCGATAACTCAAAAGATTATACGCTTGTCTTTTTTTTTTTTTTTATCTTGGATTTTAAAACCTAGATATGCCTTAATAAGCATTGTATTTATAATCATTCTAAGTGTGTATACATTTTTTTTTGGGACACCCTGTATATATACATATATTTTTTTTTTCCTTACAGAAATCACAATGAGTACCTGAAGGGGGACAAAATACATGAAACACCATTAAAACAGTAAGAACAGTTAAGAACAAGCAGTTAAGAATGACAGAATGTCTTGCAGCTGAGGAAAAGTGAGAGTTGTGGCTGCTGAAGCTACATGTCATCTTCTACTTTTGAGTTGTACAAATGATTTGTCTGTGTTTGTGAACACTGGTTTTTCTAGACACAGTCCTTCCATTCCGAGAGCCTGACACCAAAATGTATATATACACATGCACATTTACACCTATTTATTTACACCAGCTCACACCAATTTTTAATATCCCCATGAAGAAAATTCTCCCATTGTGCTAGCCCCTCATAAAATGGAAACACCTAAATTGCAAATATGCCTCTTTGTACATTTCAGAAATGGATAAAGGAAGTTATGAACTGCTTGAGAAGATTATACAATTCACCAAAAGCTCCTTGAGCCATTTCTGGATTTTATTTTATTTTTATTTGACCTTTATTTTACCAGATAGATCTCATTGAGATAAAAATCTCTTTATCAAGAGAGATGTGGCCAAGGCAGTAGCATAAAAAAAACAAAAAAAAAAAAAAAAAANAAAAAAAAAAAAAAAAACAAAAAAAACAACAGCAAACCACAATAAATAGAATAGAACCACAATAAGTACTACACAAGTTTCAACAACAATGCAACACAGTCAAACTGTACATTCAGCAACAAACAGCACTCAAAGCAAGGTGTTTCTCCAAAAAATAGCCTACAGTTATCCTGATTTTTTATCATGACAGATCTTGATACTTACCTGTATGGACTCTATAGCTAACTATTGTAATATTCACATGAAACATGGAATATTTGAACTGTTGGCTTTCTTCAGCGTCACTCTAAGATCAGCATTCAGGTAATAGATGCTGATCGGTCCTATAACATGTGGTGATGCCCAGGTGCTTATGAGATATATCTTGTGATGCAGACCTTTGTATACTAGCCCTAATTTTTGAAAAATAATGTTTGAAAATAGGACATTATTGTCAAGTGACATTCTAAATACAAAAAGCAGGACTTGTCATCTGCCTTCGAAATGGAATGCAATGCTTATCTAATTTAGTTTGTGTTGCATTTACTTCATATTAGCAAGCTTCAGTGCATTTGCAATTGGTAACCCTGCCGATTGAATTTACTTTAAAGTCTACACCAAAGAAAAGAAAATTAAAAAAGTCTTACAAGGTGCTTGACGTTGGGGTTTTAAGCAGTGAAATACAGAGCATCCTCGGCTTTCAAACTGATCCTTGTGACACTGCCTTCCTCACTTTCAGAGACGCTGATTATTACTGTTATTAAGAGTGGCAAGGATCCCCTAGATTGCAAAAACTACGGACCCATCAGTTTGATCTCATGTGATAGCAAGATCCTTTCTAAAATGTTAGCCAACATACTACAGTAGATAAGGTTATGCTATCCCTTATTCACCCTGATCAGGTGAGTTTTATTAGGTCCCGCTCTGCTGCCGATAATATTAGACGGTNCTTATTCACCCTGATCAGGTGAGTTTTATTAGGTCCCGCTCTGCTGCCGATAATATTAGACGGTTTATTGATATTATGTGGACAACACAGAATGATAAATCACCTGCCATAGCCACTTTTTAAGATGCAGAGAAGGCTTTCGATAGGATGGAGTGACAATTTTTATTCTCCATCCTGGAAATTTTTGGATTTCATCATAATTTCTTAAACTGGATTAAGTTTATATATCAAGGGTGGCGAACTCCTGAGACTCATACCCCTTTCTGACCGGGGCCGGTGCTGGTGTTGGAGCCAAATTGAGCACCGTTCTTTGCGTTCCCACCGCAAAAACCCCGGAGAACCGGAGTTCCCGTGCCAGCATTTTTGGCTCCAGCAACAAGCTGGTCTGGAGCTCAGCACCTGTGACGTCAAGGGCAGGAGGTGGGACACACGTTGTTGTTTACCTAAATCAAACATGTGTAGCGTATAAATACGCTCAATAATTAAAGCCTGAGCAGCCCGATTTCGGGCCGCGCACTTCCGGTGTAGCGTTTGCGATATTATATAATCACCATTTCTCAATAAAATGGAGATATATGAATATCTATAGAAAGCTTAGATTCTCCTGAACAAAATGAGCCCAAGCATGACATTTTATGACCACGCGATCCCGAGATAAATGTAACTAAAACACAAGATAGCCTCCGAGCTAATGTTAGCTTGGAGGCTAGCGTTAGCTTCTCAATAACGTCACTTCCTAGTTAGACTTGGATAGAAAGGATTGGATAGAAGTTGATTGATGGATCAGTGGTCCAATCAGCTTTGGTTTATTAACAGCCAAGTTTGTATGTGTGTTTAAAAAACAAAACAAAACATGCTCTCACCGTTTTGGACACCTTGGAGACAGTTTGTTTCCAAAACAGGGACAAAACACCAACGGTACCAAATGCCATAACTTTTTTTCACTATGTTCAATCTTTCTAGATCTTTTAGCATTTAGAGTTTACACATTTAGCAGCATCATAAAAGTTAATCCAAGGAGTAGGCTTGTTCTGTGCCTGAACTATACATTTTGAAAAATGTATAACTTGAAAAAAAACCCTCTGTTAATCTATATTTTTTTGTGTTTTTATTGTCATCGTTGAACCTGAGAATCTCTAAACTTGAAGCCAGGCCATTTTCCTGAAAATTTAAAAGGTTTTCTGTCAGTTGGTACAAAGTAAATGACTCCCATTGTCATATGTTCAGAGTTATAAGCCTTCATTTTTGGGTATACCATTTAGGTAGAAACTGCTCAGGCAGCAGTAATTATTCAAGTATACACACACACACACGCACAAACACATGTGCACACACGCACAGACAGACGCGCACGCGCGCGCACACACACACACACACACACACACACGGGCCCTTGATGAGGCATCATTTCCAANCGCGCGCGCACACACACACACACACACACACACACGGGCCCTTGATGAGGCATCATTTCCAAGCAGTTAAACTGCTTACAGTGAAAAGCGACCTTTTAGAATTAGTAAATAGTAAAACAGTAAGTAGCACAGTTGTAGTAGTAGTAGCTACACTATATCTCCAAAAGTATGTGGACACCAGACCATGACACCTATATGAGCTTGTTTGACATCCCATTCCAAAACCTTGGAGTTTACACCATTCCAGTCCATGCTTATTATTAAGAGTGGCAAGGATCCCCTAGATTGCAAAAACTATGGACCCATCAGTTTGATCTCATGTGATAGCATTAGAAATAGGCTGGATTTACTCCACAAGTCTTGATGCTCAGTTCTGATCCTTTGCCTACATCTGCTTTTTAGTTCAGCGTATTCACATTTTCTTTTTTAAGTGGCTCATACCTGATACCTGTAGTTACGCTCTTTGACCTGTGACCTGTAGCAGCAGGATGCAGCTATGCATGTGCACATTTCTGAGATGCATGTAAACAAAACACTTCAATGGACTAAGATGAGAGAAGTATTTAAAATCTGGTCAGCAGGTTAAAACTTCACATGCAGAGAGAAACATCTGATATGTTGTGTGAGCGTTTATCTCTACATCAGGACACGTATGTTCATCGGTTAATCACGGAGGAGAAGCGGGTGGAGTTGGAGTTTTGCTGCTGTAACAGGAGCCTGTTATCACACACTAACACATCTATTTGACATAAACACACATCAGCATGTCTGATATATGTAGCATGTCCTCCATTTCTGTTTACAGAGAGCGTCATCATATTGATGCTGACATCATCATATGCAGATAAAGCAGAACGTTACGTAGGAGTCAGAATGGGAAGGAAATTCTGATCTGTGGATTCAGACAGCAGCATTGGTGGATATCTGATACGTATCCGATTTATTTCCACATAAGCAAGAGACCCAAACCGTATCTAAAAATATATGATTCCATGTGGCTTTTTACCATTTACATCTTCAGGAAGCGTGTCTGTACATGTCGTGAGCAAAAGATCAGAATCAGAAGAAGGTGGCATGTAGTGGTAGTGTAAATCCAGCCATAGTGATCTTAGGCTTGCGTGAAGCTGCTCGGCCGTGGAATTCATTTCATGAAGCTCATGATGCACAGTTCTTGTGCTGATGTTGATGCTAGAGGCAGTTTGAACTCTGTAGTGATGCAACAGAGGCCATCAGCCATCTTTATGCACTACACGCTTCAGCACTCGGTGAGTTTGTGTTCTACCCCTTCAGCTGAGCTTTTGCTGCTCCTAGACGCTTCCACTTCACAATAACAGCATGTACAGGTGACCGTGACAGATCTAGCAGGGCAGAAATTTCATGAACTGACTTGTGACATCCTGTGACAATTTAACTTTAGGAAGATCCATTCTACTGCCAACGTTTGTTTATGGAATTTGCATGGCTTTGTCTTGATTTTATGCACCTGTTAGCAATGGGTATGACTGAAACACCTGAACTCAAAAATTAGGAAGGGTGTCCACATATTTTTGGAGATATAGTGTATTTTTCCAGAAAGCAACAGGTACAGAGACTGACCACAGTATGTGTAGATGTGGTTGGACTCCAGGAAGCGGACTTTTAGATTATGCAGGACTGCTGGCTCATGCAGGTAGCTGAGAGCAGTAAGGTCATTCTCCCCAACCAGGATGTCAGGGTTTCGTAGAAAAGGAAGTGGCTTATCCTTGGGACCAACATGATACTCTAGAGGCTATGACAGTAAGAAAAAAAAACAGCATAATTAGTGCTCAGAAGTGAATACTGTCAGTTCCAAATGTCAATACAATACAATACCTTTATTGTCCAGCCATGCTGGAAATTGGTCTTAGTCTCACAATAAAAACATTGCATAAACATCACATCTCAACAACATCTCAATATATACAACATAAAACACAAAAATAAGAGCAAGCAGAAAAGAACTATTCCATGAGCTATTCCATGAGCTCTCCTGGAATAGAATAAAGGATTTTTTGGAAATTGATTTAGTACCTTTGGTACTGTGTAAGGTCCTGATAATAAGCCTTCTCACAGGAGGGAAACATGTTTCAACCGACAATCAACAATACCAAAAATATAACTTATCTCTCAGCTTTTTGTCAATGTTGTAAAACAATCATATACCTTTGAATCCATCTACTTTTGTCACTGCAGATAAATATGTGTTGCAAGCACAAAACATATAAGTCCCACACAATATCGTTTTATAGAAATAAGAGCCTAACGACACATATGTAACCCGCTCCTGGTTATATCACCATTATTACAAAAACACATTGTTGGCACAGCTACCTAAATGGGAAATGGCTTGAAGCCACATAAATATTAACTACTTGTTGTGCAGATTACAATGTTCCAAAGGCTCAATCAGTTTATATTTTTACAAGCATGGTATGGACTGGTTTTTGTTTGTAAATGATTACAGTCTGCTCCTTAAGGCAATGTGAATGATTCTTGACATTTTTAATACTTGCAGTGAGGAAATCTGAAAAGACAGCCAGATACTTGTGGTTTGAAATCCATGTCTTAGCAAATGAGCTTTTGTGACAATGCTCTCTAACTAATGTGTCTTTCTTCTTCTACAGTAATAAACTGTGGAGTAAATACCGTTTCATCCTCCAGTTTAAGGTGCAGAATGGACTCCCCTTCCTTGTAATCTTTAGTGATCTCTGCAGCCTTCCACACATCCTCTGGATCTGGGATCCACACCCGAGTGAACTGCAGTAAAGATCATATTGTCACAAAGATCATAAGGTCATATTGCATTCACTTCTGTTTCTTGATTAGATTCTGATAAGTTAATGCACAAATTTTGAGTAAGTATTGTTTGGGAGATTAGAAAACATGCTGCTGTCAATGCACCAACAATAAAATTGCAAACACAGAAGTAACAACAAAACAAGAAGGCACTCACAGAGCACATACCTCCGCCAAGGAGTTTATATGCAGGGGTGCTCATAATCTTTTCAGTCTGATATTAAAATTAGTACTGGGAGATCTATTTTGGAATGCATTTTGGAACACAGATGAGCTGCAAATTATTTGCATTTAATGTCTTATTTCTCTGTAAAGCGTCCTTGAGTGTCTGGAAAAGCACTCTAAATAAAATGTATTATTATTATTAAATATTTCTAAAGCATACTGGACATAAAAGCATTAAAACACACTGTGCAGATGTGCTGTAGATCATCAGCTGTGACAGGCTAAATCTGATTGGCTGTCAGATGCCTCCATATTTTCACCAAAGTGCCTCCATGCAGATCATCTAATACGAAACATCTCCAGATTTACAAAGGAAATCTCTCTCTCTCTCTGTCTCTCTCTCTGTCTGTCTCTCTCTCTCTCTCTCTCTCTCTCTCCCTCTCTCTCTCTCTCCAAATTCCAGGCATCAGGTACCTTTGGCTATCTACCAAAGCAAATAGCCTTTGATAGATAGCCAAAGCTATTTTATATCTAACAAAGCTAAATATAAATTTTGATACATCTGTTTAAGAAATTTAATTATAGGACTAGATTTAGGCAGGGATGCTAGGGATGTGTCCCTACCAATATTGAGCCGAGACTTAATTGTACCTACCAATATTTGTAACAATCTCAAACAATCTTGTCGCTTAAAGTTCAGCGGGCCTGGGGCCTCATTTATAAAACAGTGCGTGGAATCCATACTAAAAGTTTACCTACGCTCAAAACAGGGAAAATGGCATAGGCACAAAAATATTCAGATTTATAAAATCGTGTGTACACACGGATTCAAGCAACTTCCCTATTATAAATTACCACCAGCTTGGAAATGTGCGCATGTTAAAAACGCTCATATCCCGCCCACGACTCTCCCACAATTTACCATAAATGGTGCATGCAAAGATGTTTGTGAATATGTGAATACTGATATACATATAAATGAGTTTACACATCACTGCACTTTAGAGACAATTCTAACTTCTCATTGGTAGATCAAGAAAAAAATCATGAGGCAGAAATGCAGGTATTGTGGACAAGGAGAAATAAGGGAAAATGTTAGATTTGTGTCTCAGCAGCAACAACAATCACAGCATGCTGCAGCTGGACATGAGTCAGTTTAACAAATAGTAAATAATTTAAAATTGAGATTTACACTGACTTAAAAGTTTGTCAGATCCAAAGGCAGATGCCAGAAGATGCAGCGCTGCATAAAGGATGCAACACTGACGTGCAGGTGAATCTGATAAATCCATTTTAGATTGTTTTTCGTAAATGCATCACATTCAGCAGCTCTGTGCATGTCAGACTGAGCTGCTCTGCGCTCTGACAGTTTGGAAATAGAGTGAGAAGCTTCAAGCTGCACCTTTGACACGCAGGTTATAAATGACAAAAGCATACACAAATAAAAATAAACCTGACAATCTATCAGTTATGACAGATCAATGAAAAATCAGACAGATCTGTCATGATCAGAATATTAATTCTGTTGTTTCACAGCACCTTTAGCACCGCTGCTATCGAATATTTATGCGGAAATCTGAATAAATGATTCGCACATTTGAAGATATCAACTAGGTCACGCGAAATCAGTTTATTCATCATTATTTTTTATTTCAGTTTACCGTACATGGAGAGGAGCTATTTTTATGTAAGTGTTAGCCTAAACCGGCTCTGTCAGAAGGATCTATACTAGAATTCAGAGTTTGATTCAGTGGAACCAAACTTGTGTGGGAAGAATCAGACAAATCTGCTTCATTTCTCTGCTTCTCCATCTGAGTCTCCAAACACTCCAAACATGCATTCATGTTTACATGCTCATTTGGACGTATGGGTCAGAGTTTGCTTACAGGCATGCACATTCTCTCATCAAGTTTGTTTTTATAGATCACAACCTTTGCGTGGGAAATGGCATACGCCGTTTTCAGGCCTCGTTTTGTGCATACGCAACAGTTATAAATGAGTCCCCAGATCTATGCAGAGCTGCCAGGTTTGTGTGTTTTCTGTAAAAAGTGGCTGTTCTGGGTGAGACAGAGTTGTGATACCTGCTGATCTGGCAACCTGCAGTCAGGCCGCATCTTCCAGTAATGGCGTATACCACGACTAAATATGCAGACAGATGAAAAAATAAAAATAAATAAAAATCTATGGTTCGATTCAGATTTGTGGCTGTTGCATGAAATACTGGAAGATGGTCAGATATATCACAATACAGAATACCAGAGTCACAATAAGAATTAGTAAAAATATTGTCTATCATTGATTCACTTGTAGTAGTGCTACAGCATTGCTGCTGCAGTTGTAAGAGGAAAGAAAGACGAGTCATTAATATGGTTCATAAACTCCTGAGGTACGCTATTCAAAAGTTAATATTAAAATTACCCATTATATACCAAGTTTTTTTTTCATGAGTAATTTTGTTAAGAGCATTTGAAAAACAATGAATAAAACTATTAGGGTTGGAATTTGCTATTTTTTGAAGATGGCAGAACTACCTCTAGGAAATAGCCTCAGCTTCATCACCAACTAATGCAGCTAGATCGGAGGAAGAGCTGAGAAAAGATACACCACCTCCACTACCATCAGGTCTAAAACAGGGGAAGTGTTATATCCTCTCATTGAAAACAGAGACACCTTCTGACTATTCATCCAGGTTTTTGTTAAACCTGTAACTGAAAACTCAAAAGGAAGTATTTTAAGGCAATTGATAAAATAATATTTTGGGCAAGTTATGAATATTCAGATGGAACAGAGAAAAATTAGTGGACTGATTAATTTTTTTTATCCCTACAGAGGGACTTCAGTGAGTCCTCTGTAACAAGGTGCAACATATTGATTTAAAGCAGTAAAATTAATATCTGGGTCAACATTCCAAAAGGGTGAAAAATACTGATTATCTTGAACTTGGCAGATGAAGAACACTTATAAGAGGAGAAAGACATCATAAAAGTGAGATTTTAAAATATCATGACATTCTGCGGGGACTTTTAAAAGTTAATTCCCATTCGAAACATGGGGGGAAGCGAGGAGGACGCACAACCAGTCTGTCAAAGTTAAGGTATGCTGTATTTTCTTGTTTTTGTGCTTCTCTAAACTGAGGAAGGAGATCATTTTCAGACACACTTTTTTCAGAATAGTCATCATTAATGTGCCTTTCAAAAGCTTTGGCTCTTTTGAGGATTTCAAATTTATCTTTGAACCTAAAAGCTTTACCACCACTGCTCTTGGATGTTCATCAGCAATGAAATTCCCAGTTCTATAGGCCTTCTTCATTTCAGTGTTCAGATATGATTTTTTTTTTTTTTAACTTTACTTCCGATTCTTTCCATGATTTCAATTTGGAGTCAGAGATGCCATCCAGAACAAGATTATTCCATCTAGATTCGTTTTTCTAAATAATCCATTTTTTAAGACAGGTTCATAAACCAAGACTGGATGTTACATAGCTCATCGGTGACTGATTTAATACTGTAGCGTAGCTGCAGTGTGTGGAATTAACCCTTTTTATTCCCCAAGAACTTTAACTGTTTCATGCAATTTAACCTGCAGATGACAAGAACAGCACTCCCTTTGGACCCCGGGGGGCTGTTGTCTTATTAGCTAAAATCCTGCTGCGAATAACTCTTTTCAGATAAATAAGCAGGAAATCTCCATATCTTCCTAAAAGACACATTCAGTCTCCATCCAAACACACACACACACTCACACACCTAGAGACAGTTCCTTTTGGGCAGGGAAAAAACACCTTTAACACCAAGGTGTGAACTACAGAAAAGTCACACCTCTCTGTCTCTCTCACTCCTTTCAACATCTGCAAATATAGAAAGTGAATTATAAGTTTTAATTTTGTGTTGCTTGTTTTGGAAGAATTTTGACTTTTATCTCAGATGCCATTCAACAGAGACATTAGCTAATCAACTTCTGCTGTGGGTAATAACTTTCTTTGTTTCAGCTGCTGAGGACTGATCCAACCAAAAGTNTCAACTTCTGCTGTGGGTAATAACTTTCTTTGTTTCAGCTGCTGAGGACTGATCCAACCAAAAGTGCCTTATTGAATGCTGCTTTATTAGCTTTTACTGTATAACCACAAAAATTGACGTTGGAGGAAAATATTCCGTCTAATAACTTGAGTCAACTCAAGTTATTAGACGGAATATTTAGGATATTTAGAACAAGCAGAATAACTCAAATTCTCAGAATACCCTGCAACCAGAACTTCTTACTAGTGCCGCCTCTCCGCGGTATTTAAATGGTTGCCGTCCTCCTCCTTGCTCTCTTGCACGCTCGTCGCTCTTCTGTCTGGCTTTCGTCCTGCTAAGGGTCGTGGGACCTCTTCACCCCATCCTTTGTCCTCATCATGTCCCCCTTGTGTTTCTTTGTTCCCTAACTGTGTGTCACCTCCAGTCTCTGTCCCCCTCTGCGTCTCTCCTTTCCCCTTAACTTCTCGTAAGAACTTTGTCACTTTCCACAGCAAGTCAGCTAAAGTACGAAATCAGATGAGGTGAATCTCGTTCATTCCCGACAAAGAAGACAGCCAAACCAGCTATCTGAGTCAACCCTAAGACCACCACTAAGACGTCTTTGCCAACCTGCATGGGACCAACCGCAGCCACATTGTCCCTGTGAGCCAGAAGATTCATCAAGCACCGTGGTTTCTAACTGAGAAACCTGAAGAATTTGCTGATTAACTGCAACGATCGACACCCCTCTCCCTGAGGAGTCAGCTGACAGAAGGCCGTCCGCCCACGTGGTGTCCGGTNGATCGACACCCCTCTCCCTGAGGAGTCAGCTGACAGAAGGCCGTCCGCCCACGTGGTGTCCGGTCAGCCAGGTTCCAGCAGAATCTCCTGCCCGATCAACTGAATCTAGCACCGACTTCACCCGCAAGTACCTGCCTTTGTCATGGAGTGATTAGAGAGAAACTTGATTCTGAATTTGCTTTTCTTCTTGTCTCAGTTAGGAATAGCTTTAGCATCACTGATAGCATAGCTGCGCTATTTGGATGTGCTAAAAGTGATCCCTTTCTCCTCGACTGCCAGTCATTCCTGCATGATCTGAGCCGGCTTAGCACCCTAAAGTTCTCATTCTCATCAACCTAAAGTTCACATTCTTGCTCTGATCTCAATCTTTTTCTATCATTTGGTGTGTTTAATAAAGTATAAAACTCAGAGGAGCGTTTATATTATTTGTGTGGAGCTTGACTCAAATAGCCGAGAACTCACCTTCCTTTCAAATCGGATAAGCTGTAAAGACACCTTGTTAATTCTCCCAGGTATAATCTTTATTGTCTTTACTCTTGTCCCTATAAAAAAGTGTATTTACGCTACAATACTATCCAGAGAACCATTAATACTAGACTTGAGATCTTCAATTTCAGCCTGGGAGTATTCCAGACTCTGATTTATCCTACCAACCTCACTATTTAAGCTATCAAAACTTTTGTTAGTGGAATCCATCATCATCTGAACAAAAGACCTGTAGGACATCTCTTGTTGTTCCAGAAGATCTTTGTAAAATGTTTGTTGTTGCTCAAGAAGCTCATGGAGCACTGGGGGGGAAACAGATTCCTTCTCCACACCAGAGACTTTTTTGATGCTATATGTTAAAAATGCTAAATGGTCATTAAATACACATCAATTGTGTATAAGATGAAGATGTTCACTTTATGCTACAGCTCATCATGTATGGTTTATGAGTTATTATGCATTATATAATGCAAAAATAACTATAATTCCCAATCAACTAAACTCAATTTTATATATTGGGAGCTACATACCATGCAAACTTCCAACATTCTCAATGCTGCATATTGATCAACTACACATAACTTTACTATGTTGACCTATACATTTAATGAGTTATGGCTTCTATTGCATATAGAAACCATATTGTGTGTGTGTGTGTATATATAGAGAGAGAGTTACTTATATAGTGGCAAAGCATGTAAACATGAATGCATGTTTTGGCAGCAATCTGGGCTGCATGTGTCACATATAATGCTGCTGACTGTGTGTTGTATGCCACTGTTGTGGGGTCATTACCTTTTGTCTGAATCTGGCATAATGCTAAACCAGGGCATGTTCTTATTGCTTTGAAAGCAATAAGAACATGTTAGTATCCTGTTGCTGTTAGTATCCTGTTTGTTCCCAGGCACCTTCTTAAATAAGTTTAGCCAGTTTAGTGGTGCGAACAGTTATGGTAGCGTTGAGAATAGCTTTTGAGCGGCTGCTCAGAAATGTGCCAAAGATTGGTTTTTGACACAATTTCATGTCGAGAAAACCTCCACTGGACAGTGTTTTATCCAATAGTTTGGCACTGAGAAATGCCATTAGAAAAAAAATTACAGTTATTCCATCCATTCATCCATCATCCATACCTGCTTATCCTATTCTGGGGGGCTAGAGCCTATCTCAGCGGTCACTGGGTGAGCGATAGTATACACCTGGACAGGTCGCCAGCCCATCACAGGGCTGACACACACAGACAGACAAATTCATTCACACCTATGTGGGTTTTCAGGAACAACAGCAATAGATGGATAATACACCTCAGAAGAAAACACTAAAGTAACACCCACACAACATTTAAGTGTTACTTCTGCAGTTCTCAAGTTTGTACTTTAATAGCTTTGATAGTTATTCCCATAGAGTTCAAATGTGGGTTGCAAATGTGTACAGCCCATGTGTAATGATACAGTAGGATTGCAGTGTTTGCTGGCCAAACAATGTTGGCTGAATACCAGTACAGATGACTTGCCCGTGTTTTTGTGTGATCTCCTCTTTACATGAGAGTGCTTCTCTAACTATGCAGAGGTGGAAATGGGATTCACTAAGCACCTTCTCCTGAATGCCAATGCCATCTGTAACGTCTGCGGCAATAATGTTACTACTTTGTGTAAACTGTAAGAGATGGTAACTTGAAAACCCTGTGTCTCTGCACATACGTGAATGGGTACATTGTGCTGCAGTCCCATATAGAGTAATGCCTGGGGATCTCACAAAGAGTCACTATTGGATGACTTGGGAATGAGAATCTTTGGTCCAGAACTTTTTTTTTTTCTTCCAGTATTTGAATGTGAAGGAGGCATGAAGCAAAAATCGCGTATTAAGTTGTACTTTAAGGTTAGCAGTTCTTCAGAACAAAATGATCCACCATACCTATTCAGAAAACAGGAAAATTGCATTCAGTTCTGAATTTAAATGAAGAATTTAAATTACATCAGACCACAATGACTGGCTGATACTCAATAACTAGTAAAAGCCCAACACTTACATGACGTAAACGCAGTTTTCAATGGTGAAATATTCTTTTTCAATAACTCTAAAGATGCACAAGCCTTCTATGATCACCACTGAGGAGATGGAGGTAAAAACTGATCATAATTAGATTATTGGCCAGATCTTTAAGACTGAGTGGAGATTGAGGGGGCACAGCATGACGATATGTACTTATCTGTTAAGTTAAGATTGTCATTTTTTGAGGGTTAGGGTTAGCTTTTATTGCTTTTACAGTGGTACCTCTATTACTAAGCCCTCCTCACCACAGTTTATTTCTGTATGTCCATCTGGCATTAATGTCTTTTTCTTTTTTAATATGGAATGGAGTGCCACATTCCCATAGGACTGAGGCTAGAGAAAATGTGTGTGCACCGGTGGTCCTTATGTTATCACCTGAACCCCTTCCCCTTATCNTTTTTTTTTTTATTTCTTCTTCTTCTTCTTCCCCTAGGGTATTGCTACTATTTTGCCTTTTCATTATATTACATTGTGCTTTTACAACTACAGCATTTTGTGTTTTTACTCCAGTTTTGTACACTAGTCATATGACTATCTGTGGTCATCTGTTCTTTTTTGTGTATAATTCAACATGAGTAGTACTACTGGTATGAATAACTGTATTAGGTTTCTTACATGGAATGTGAAAGGCATGCAGGGCCCTGTGAAGAGAACTTGGGTTTTTTCTCATCTTAAACACTTAAAAGCTGATAGAATGTTTCTTCAGGAAACACACTTGTTAAAAGCAGATCACATGAGATTGCAGAAGTCTTGGATTAATCAAGTATTTCACTCTAATTTCAACTGCAGAGCTAGAGGGGTGACTATCTTGATTAACAAAAGTTCAGTCAGTTCAATCCCACTGACATTATATCTGATTCTAATGGGAGTTACATTATACACTGCCCGGCCAAAAAAAAGTCACACTAATATTTTGTTGGACCGCCTTTAGCTTTGATTACGGCACGCATTCGCCGTGGCATCATTTCGATAAGCTTATGCAATGTCACAACATTTATTTCTGTCCAGAGTTGCATTAATTTTTTGCCAAGGTCTTGTATTGATGATGGGAGAGTCGGACCGCTGCGTAAAGTCTTCTCCACATCCTTCCAGGCTTTAATAATGCGTTGGACAGTTCTTAACCCAATTTTAGTAGTTTCAGCAATCTCCTTAGTAGTTTTCTTTGCTTGATGCAGACCAATAAATTGACCCTTCTGAAACAGAGTAACATCTTTTCCACGACCACAGGATATGTCTTCAAACATGGTTGTTTATGAAATGAGCAGATACTCACTATATCAGTTAGGGTTAGATAACTTGTTGCTAGCTGCAACATATTAATCCCTGCAGTAATTATGCAATGGAAGGCTCTTACATATTTGCTTAGTCAAATCCAGGTGGTGACTTTTTTTTTTGGCCAGGCAGTGTAGTATACAGTATGGGCTTCTTTTTCAAATACCCATGCTACTTGTAAATGTCTATGCCCCTAACTGGGACGATGTTGATTTTATTAATAACATTTTATCCTCTCTTCTAAAGTTACACACCCACAAACTCATTTTGGGGGTGATTTGAACTTAGTTATTGGCCCTGCCTTGGACGGGTCAAGTCCTAGATTATAAGCTACATCTAGAATGGCTAAATCTTGAATATACTTCATGGAAGATAATGGTTGCATAGATTCATGACGATTTCTTAACCCCTCGTCCCTTCTCATTCTTGTCACATGTTCATCACACTTACTCACAAATCGATTATTTTTTCATTGACAGGGAACTTTTAGACTCTGTTTCGTCAACCGAATATTTTCCTATAATTATCTCAGATCATGCTCCTCTCCAAACGGATGTTTCTTTTACTTTTGCATATTAAAGAACACATTCAGTGGAGTTTTAATTTTTTATTCCTTGCTGAGGAACATTTCTGTGAAAAGATTTCCCAATCTATTGACTTTGTTATCGACACAAACAGGTCAGATGATATCTCACATTTATTGTTATGGGAGTCACTTAAGGCATACATATGTGCGGAAATTGTTTCATTTGCGAGTTATTACAATAAAACTAGACAGGAGAAGTTAAGGACTCTTTCTAAATCAATTACTGCACTTGTCAGACAATTTGCTTCCAACCCTACTCTATACAAGAGAAGACTAGATCTCCAGTCAGAAGTCAATCTACTTACAACTAGAAATGCCAAAAATCTTATGCTTTGATCTCAAGGAAGTTTCTATGAGTTTGGAGACAAGTGTACCCACGTGTTTGCTCACTAACTGAAACATCAAGCTGTTTCACGGCTAATACCATCGATCAGAGATGACTCTTAATCTTGTATCAAATCCTAAAGATATCAACAGAGTATTTCAAAGAGTTCTATTCTAATCTTTACAAATCTGATTGTATCGCTGACTCCAGATCTATGCACCAATTTCTACATATAGATAGATTTCCCTTCTGTAAGCCCCGAGGTGGCTAATAATTTGGATAGACTTATCACACGAGAAGAGGTTGCAGCTGCCATTAAATCTATGAAGAGCAATAAGACACCTGGTCTGGAATTGAGTTTTATAAAAAGTTCAGTGACAAACTTACCCCTCTCCTTTTAAATGTGTTCAATGAATCAGTTGAAAAGGGGTGCCTTCCCCCTTCCCTTACACAAGCAACTATTTCTCTTCTGTTAAAAAAATATAAAGATCTGAGTCTTTGTGAGTTGTATTGACCTATAAGTTTAATTTGCAATGAACACAAAATCCTTGCAAAAGTACTGCGGCGCCTCGGGTCAGGCTGGGGCCGAGAATTTCATTAAGTTTAGGGCTTGGGCTCAGACAGAACTGTGTGGGGCCGAGCCGGGTATGGGCCTAAAACTGAGGCCCATGCAGGACTCTAATGCCTGATTCTGATGAGTTCACAGCTTGATCTGCTCCATCATTTCCTGTTCTCTATGAATGGTCTCCAGTTAATGTAATTAACGGTTATTAGAAAGCCTGTTCATAGTTAAAAGTCCCTGTGCTGTTATACTCTATATCAACACTCCTGGAATGCCTCTTGTCCAATCAAAATTTTTGGTCGGAACTAACTGTTGTATAACTACAAATATCTGGGTATTGTTCTTGATAACAAACTGCTTTGAAATCCATGCAGATGTCATCTCAAACAAAGTACAACAGCACTTTTCTTTTTGAGAAAAATGAACTTCTTTTTACTGCAAAGATGACACTTGTTTACAGAAGTTTTGTTGAATCAATTTTAACCTTCTGTATCATAGCCTGGTATGGAAATCTTAACCTGTCCAATAAGAACAGACTTGGAAGCCTCATTGAAGTGGCAAGCAAGATTTCTGTGGTGAGTCAGGCCCAGCTCATGGACATTTATAATAAGCAGGTCCTTAGGATGGCTGATGCCATTTAGCGTTACTTGAACAACTGAGGTTTGATAACTCTCTGGTTATGTTTTTCTGGAAATGGGATAACCAGCTTTTACAGACATTCACCCTGGAGTCCTGGCTGAAGCCACAGGGTCCTTCCCCCTCACAGACACAATCCTTCCTACCCCCATTCTTCCTGCATTCCACACACACTCATCAATAAGAACCGTGTGAAGATATCATTCACTTTAAACATTTAGAGAAGCACTCAGGAACTCCTCTCAAGATCCCCAGCTGTGGCCTTCTCCCCTTTTAGTTTGTAAAAGCCTTCAGGACACTCTACAGACAAGAACTTTGGTCTGACCTCAATAAAACGCCAGAAGAACTAGATTTACAATTGCAACTGGACTCATGACTCTTTGATCATGCTAAAGGTATTCAACAATTGGTGCCATCTTTCCTAAACCTCCTCTGCAATAAAGAAAAGAACAAATGGCCACTCTTATCCACATTTGACCATCTCACAAATTCCTTTCCCCATTCCTTTCTCCATTGACTCCAGATCGTCTACATCCTATGTGCTCACAGAATTAAGGACTCTGATTTCACTACACCATGAACTAGGACTTAATCAAGAATCAGGCAACAAGAAGATATCTGAAGTTACAATATGTTTAGAGTCATGAAATAAATTGCCAACTCTCTCTCTCTCTCTCTCTCTCTCTCGATTTTATTAAACTATGTTTAGATAATGAAATTCATTTTCATTTNCTCTCTCTCTCTCTCTCTCTCTCGATTTTATTAAACTATGTTTAGATAATGAAATTCATTTTCATTTACTACATGCATTTGTGTTTGTGTTTATGTAGATAAAGTTTTATAAGTGTTATATTTCTCCAACATAATTCTGACATCACAGAACATCACACTGTCATCCTATGGTCCTGTAGAGTTATTTACATACCACAAACTCTGCTCTAACAATCTGCAATAGTCTGAGCTTTTGTTTTATCTTTGTAATCTTTAGAATAGTTACATTAACTTAGAAATAGATTTTAGTTAAGTAAAGATCATCAAATTTCATAATCAAGTGTTTTAAATGTTTAGATTTTGTGATAAATTCCTATTAGACAACAAAGATGATGGTTTTACTTGTGTCATCGTGTCACACTGTGAGTTTACTATGTGAAATTCTATGCATCATGCTTTGACAATGGGAAATGAGTGGAATTAGTATAAGTTATGTTTCTTTGATAACACAGAGATCAGGCTGTAATCAAGCTGCTGCCCCTTTCGTTACATCAGCAGAAGTCTCCTTAGAACAAAGAAATCTGGGCGTGTTCTCCAAAACACGCGAAGGGCTTCTCTGTTTAAAGACCACTGCAGCCCTTTGTTCTCCCTCTTTTACTCTTCGCTCTTTTGATCTTTTGATTTTTGTCTCTCTTTTTACTCTTCCACACTGCTTCTCAGCTTCTTCTCTCTTAGCTCTTCTTTTCTTCCTCCTGTGCTGTGACATCCCCGGTGTGTGGTTCCTTTTATTCTTAAAGTAATCTCAAGTATTTTGCTTAGCTGCTCCAAGAAGTTCCAGCCTGAGTAAGCTCCAGATGTTATCACAACCTCCACGTGATTTCATTCAAAGCTATTCAGCTCTACCTACAGTTAATTCTTACAATTAGTTCTGCGCTATTGCGTTACATCAGCTCCAGTGATTTGTTGTCCTGCAACTAATTGGTTCGACCTGAACATCCAGTTCCCAGCTCCAGCTGTTTGGCAAGACATGCACCGATCTGGTTCCGAAGGAAGGCTTGTTGTTTGGATCCGTGGAAGACAGCTGCGGATCTGAACATCCACAACCGATCTGGAGGGACTGCCTGCAGTGCCGGTGACCCCACCAGAACAGGATGTGAATAATCGTGCTGGATTCATCTGAGTCAAGACTGGGCGATCCGAAAGATTTCCAGGCATCATTGGAGTGATCACATCCGATGTAAGAGATCTTGGCCTTGCCATGATAAAGTGAAGCAGACTAACTATTTTCCATTTTCATAACTTTCTTACTAACATCTTGGTAAAAGTAAAGCTAGACTCAGTTAACATTAGAGTAGGTTAGGATTTTATTTNCTTACTAACATCTTGGTAAAAGTAAAGCTAGACTCAGTTAACATTAGAGTAGGTTAGGATTTTATTTGAAAATCCACAAATTTTTCGTTGTCAAACCTGGTTATTCATGTCCTAAATAATGCCTACCTCATTCATGTATTATTCCATTTTTCATGTATAAACAAATGTTAACCTGAGAAATATCACTTTGTTTGCCTGTTTCAGTTTGGAAAAGACATCACTGAAAGGGAACAAATTCTTCCTTTAAAATTTGAGACTGAGTATTAATTCAAGCATTAAAGTGTTTAGTTTAAATGACTTTCTCCACATAATGTGGAGTGGTGCCACAAATTAAATAAAATTAATATTTCTTCATTGAAATTATGATCTTAACATTATGACTTTGATTAACTTAATTATTGAGCATATTTATACACTACATTGGATTGTTCTGATCACCTGCAGAAGGAGTTTGAGCTCCTGCCTTCTGGCCGCCATTTCAGGGTGCCTGCTAGGAGGACTAAGAGACATAGGCCCAGATTCATAAAAAACTGCAATAAGGAGTGTAGCGTTGCCTTAATATGTGCCGTGATCATAAGACTCATTCATAAAACGTCTCCTACGATAATCTGTGCACCACTGTCACATGAAGGTTGCACTGATGTGAGGTGTGACAGGTAAAAGCCAATGAAGATCAGCATGCTAATGAGCTGCTGCATATTTACCAGCCACCATTTATCCTGATTAATCTGGTTTTAAAGCCACAAATCGGCAAAAGAAGCATAAAAGAAGCATGCATTCTGCTTTAGAGGTCCTTGTTTTAAAAGACTGACATTCTTTAGTGACCTCTATAGTGCAACAATTGCGCGCACTATAGAGGTCACGTGGTGGTCGCATGGTGGTGGTGAGGAACTGAGATGTGCGCAGTGTGACAGGTAAGGCGATTGAACAGACTGTGCCTAACATGTCTCAGATCGAATCAAAACTCACCATTTAAAAACTGACTGATCAGCTGAAAGAGTTTATCAAAGTTATTGATCACTAACACATGTGAGGCAAATAAAGTTTTAAACATCGTCCAGATTTCATACCGCTGAAATTTACCACCGGAATGAAGCAGATCTCAATTTTAGCGTGTGCTTTTGTTTTATGAATAGCTACCGCTACTTGTAAATAAGGAAATATTATGAAAAAGCAAACGTGGTTGCGCCATGATATTTGCACATAGCAATGCGGTAAATCATGCACTATGGTTCATGAATCTGGGCTGTAAGATCTCCTTTGTTTCTGTAGCTATCCACAGGCTTAACAGGAAATAGCCCTTACATATATACAACTTTTTATGACATTTATGTTCATTTGTTGACTCTGCATTTGATTTGTTGACTATGTTTTTTAATGCGTTTTGTCTTACTATCTTATTGTTGTTCTTACTGTCTGGCTGCAGATGTTGTGTTTTTGATGTGGTTATCTGTATTACCAGTACTTGTGTATTTATCTTAAAACTCTGGCTGCAAACCAAATTTCCCCTAGTAGGATAATAAAGATTTGAACTTGAACTTGCTGTAGTGGTTTTGTAATTAATAAAGCGTCAAACAGCCAAGCCTCTGTTTTGACGGAGCAGAAGTATGCCTTGTCTGAAGTAAAAGCCATTTCAAGAGATTTAAAAATGTTAGCGTTTCTTTTCACCACAAAAATAAGTTTTAACACTGAAATAAGACAAAGCAACAAAAATCCAGAATACATGCCAGTAAAGCTTTCAGCAAGCTGCTCACTTTTAACAAAATAAACACGTTTAATAATGTCATCAAACCGCTGACCAAAACATTGTTAAAATATGAATAAATATGTGATCTTACAGTTGTTTTGAAGGTAAAAGCCTCCTTAAAAGAGCCCATGATTAGGTTTTTTTCACTGTTTATTCATTTTACAGCAAAATCCCCATAGACCGGCATCTCTCTCTCTCTCTCTCTCTCTCTCTCTCTCTNCAGAGAGAGAACCAGGCTTTTATTCCAGCCAGGTCATTATTTCTAATTTTAAAATATATGTAACCTCCATGCTTCTCACCAAAGTTTCCCTCTGCTGTGTTATAGTTAATTACTTTCGTTAGTTTTCCTTTAAAAACCCATTGAGGTTCAATGAAAACGCGCTCATTGTGTTATTGTGGTTGCCTAGCAACCAGTAGTATACAGCCTGTAGCAGCCATTTTCAACTAGATCTGAGTGGTTTTTGCTTTTGGATACACAGCGTGCCTGCCCACCACAAGTAAATTTTCAACCTGTGGGAAATGCTGTAAAATAATATTTGTTCAGTTGGCTGACACTATTCCAATAGATATGCAATGAACAAAGTATGAGTTGTAACAACAATAAACAACAACATTTTTGCTGCTCAGAACGCAAAACTCTTCCATTTTGTATAATGCATTACAGAAAGAAATAAGCTCAGGCTCAAAGATGATGTAAACATGATACAAGGACAAGATTGTGTGAAAGCAAAGCTAGACAGTAGAAAGAGAAATATTAAAAAATGATTTGTCACAAAAAAAAAATGATCCAAGTATTAAGAATCTCTAAAATGCTGCAGCAGTGATCTGTTGGCTCAGATGTCTGGGTGGGGAGACAAATGGTTATATGGAACAAGAATAACAGCCGAGAAAAAGTCGCTCTACTGGTTTATTATGAAAGGGAAGCATGTTGATGAAGTCATGCCACAAACACACGACAAAGAGGAAGAATCTGTCATCTTTCTGCATGTTTATGTCACCTATGTGGATTGTTTATAACAATAAGAACGGAATATGAAGAAATAAGTAAAATTACAACATATACTGTACATGTAGTTTTTCCTTGCTCCCAAATTGGTGATCATACTGCTTTCAGTGTGACTGTGCTGTTGTAGGTTTTTAAACAGAAAGATTCCTGCTCCTTTCACTGTCCTAAGTTATCAGGCTGTTAAAGTGTTGAAATAGATAATGATGGGTGGTTGAACCTGTCTATGTGTGTCTCAGTTTTCCCTAAAGACCCCTGTTAAGCTGCTCACAGGTGAGATGGAATCCTTGAATCAGGTGACTCAAGTGTTCCAATCTTCCTCTCCACAACTCGGAAGTCTCCACCCTGCAGTGTGTCAGCACAATGAGATCAGCCTCAGGTGAAAACAAGGTGTGTCCATCAGGAAGCCAGAACACTATACATATTGAGGAACTTTGATCTTCTTGGCTCTTCTTGGTACATAATTTGGTGCCAGAAACTCACGCACAAAACTACAAGCAAAGGCCAGGTCAGTTTTATCTGAATAAAACCATTTTTCACCTGGAATGGCCTGGTTCAAGCTGTTTTGACAGAAAATACCAACCTAAAGTTCCATCAGCAAGACACACGGCCTCCCACCTTTATCAAACCAGTATCATAACAATATAAAAATATAGTTGCAAGAGGCAATAGGCAGGATCCAAGCATGTGCGACGACTCGATGAATGATTCAGTTTTAGCAGAAGTCAAGTGCACAGATATTCACCAAGTTTGGTGACAATAGGCCCAATCATTCATGAGACATTGCAGTTTTTGTTGACTAATCCACGCCCACTCAAATTTGGCATCCAATTGCAGCAAAATGGTAGAGAATATTAATAAATGAAGAACTAAGATTTTCGGCTTGGTTCAGACATTGTATCTGTAAAATTTTGTGTGAATTGAGTCAAAATTGTAGGAGAAGCAGTGAAGAAACAGTTTTGGACAAAATTCAAAATGGTGGAAACATTACGAGCTGGAAATGGGCGCGGCTTACATGGATAGATGCGTCTTAGCCCAAGGACTACAGAGAAAAAAAAATAAGTTTGATTCTCCAATCTACGGTCCAGAAGTTATTGTGGACCGTGCTGTGGGTGTTATAGCGCCCCCATCAGGTCAGTTCCTGCCTCATTTTGTTCACATGTCTTTAGTGAACATGTCCACTAAGTTTGGTTACAGTAGACTAATTCTTTCAGGAGATATACAACATTTTGTAACACATGTTGTAAAATTAGCCACACCTACAACTTTCACAGCCAATTATAGCAAAACGACAGAGAATATCAAAAATCTAAGAAGGTACTTTTTTCCGGCTTGGTCCAGACATGCCACATGCAAATTTTGGTGGTGACTGACCCAAAACTGTAGGCGAAGATACGAAAAAACTGTTTCGTAAACAATTCAAAATGGCAGAAAATCTAGCCAGGTGGAAATGGGCGTGGCAGACATGGACAAATGCTTATGCATCCAAGGAATCCAAGGAAAACAGAATTTTGATTCTAGGACTAATGGTTCAAAAGTTATAGACCATTATACACTAAAATTTTGAAGTTGTTCTTATTGCGCCACCTTCAGGCCGATCGGCTTACACTTTGATGCCTGAGTAGCGGTGGAGGTTTTGAAGCTACATGCCAAGTTTTGTAGCTGTAGCTTTTATAGCTTCTGCTGCCCAGATACTTTTAGAAGAAGAAGAAGAAGAAGAAGAAGAAGAAGAAGAAGAAGAATTCTAACAATTTCAAGAGTTCCCAACACTTTGTGCTTGGACCCCTAATAATATTATTCCTAACAATTTCAAGAGGGTTCCCAGCACTTCGTGCTTGGACCTGTAATAATAATAATAATAATAATAATAATAAGCAAGCAGTTTGTGCTTGGACCCCTAAATACAGCCACAAGCAGCAATAAGTGGGGTCCAAGCAGCTATGATGACTCAACAAATGATTCACTTTTTGCAGAAGTCGTGTGTGCAGATATTCACCAAGTTTGGTGACAATAGACCTAAACTTTCATGAGATATCACAGTGTGATATCTATTTTTTTTTTGTGAGATATCACAAATTTCTCTGAAAGTATGAAAGCTAGAAAAAATCTGAATCCGTTAGAAATACATGAAGGTCAGATTGAATATTTGAGATGTGGAATGAGAGTTCTAAGTGAAAGTATGAAGGAGTGGGAAGAGCTGAAAAATTGGAAATTTTGAAGAATTTTCCCATTCATTTTGAATGGGAAAATTCAAAATGCTTGTCAACAGAATTTTCATATTCTGAAAATTCTGTTGACAAGCACCCATGCTGAAAATATTTTGAATAGGATGAAGTTGGTTTGAAGTTTCTAGGTTGGAGTATGCAGAAGTAGCTGAATGCCAAAAAATGGGTGGAATACATGGAATAATAATAATAAAGAGTGAAGAGAACATGGGATTGATTGCTGTGCAATCACCCCAATTAATGCAGCAACACACTGTTTCCCCGGAGCCATGGTCGCCAACATCCTGCTGAAACTCTCACGTCTGTTGCATGCACTGCCGACCAACCTCTATTCAAAGAATAATAGTTTACGTGGGGATAAACAATACAGCCCTTCAACAATCCAAGCTAACCAAAATTGATTTTAAAAGACCTTTTAACTTTTTAAATAGCTGTGGAAAATCTGCCTTAATCAGCAGTCCAATTCCTACACTTGGCCGTGGATTACATCGATTCAGCAGAGTCCTCAGCCTCCAGGCTTCAGTATGCCTGCAGGGCTCACAACTAAGGCTTCACAGACAACTTTAATCTGTTTTGGGACCGCTACTCTTTTTTTTCAGGACCGACAGCATTCATCACAACAAACTGGGTAGCCACATGCTTGCGGCTAATTTGCAGTTCACTATGCAACACTGTCCATGTGAATATTTACTCTCCACACGCACACCCTTTCCTCTTCCTTCTCACTGTCACTGTTTCCCTTGAGAACTCCCCCTACTGGCCCCACCTGTCTTTAACCCACTCAGCTGCGGGTCCCCCATTCAGACCATTGCAGCAGACAGATTAGATGGACCCTGTCCACAGGGTGCTTCAAAACTATAAAACAAACACAAAAAGCAGTTCATCTCTTTCATCCGACCCTGTCATGTTCATAGTGGCTCCCGCCACAGGTTTATTTACAGCTTCACCTCTGTCAACTCCATCACGGTCCTGTGGACACAGCACCACACATCCTCCTCCTCATTACATCATCACAACAAACAGCACGCAAATACAGCCAACCTCCAAACCCCACCCAAATCCTCCCAACCAATCAGAAAACACTGTGTGAAACTTGCTCTTTTCAACACATGGTCACTAAACAACAAAAGCCTCATCCTCAGTGAATTCATCACTGACAATAACTTTGACATTCTCTGCCTCATCGAAACCTGGCACAAACCCTGGAATACTTCACACTCAACCAAACTACCTCCAGTGGATACCATTACTTGGATAAAAATACGCTCTGATGGTCGTAGTGGTGGAATTGCCGCCTTTTACCATCAACATATAAAAAAACCAGCCTGACTACCATCCAAGCCCCATCCTCATTTGAACATCTGACTTTCAAACTCTCTGGTTCCAAACCCCCTGGTCATTGCAATAATCTACCCCCCCAATGCAATGATTGACTTTAAAAACACCTTTTTGTTGATAACTTTGAAAATGAACATCATACAGTCAAAATTGCTTTTGAACTGAATGCATTTGACTACACACTTCATACAGGCCATGCCCCTTTCAGCCATTTTGAATATTGGCCAATCCATTTACTCCTGGACAAAAAAAAAAAAAAAAAAAAAAAAAAAAGAGGCATACAATTTTCATATTTTGTGCAATTACGTATTTGTGTCTTTGACTAGAGGCAAAATATGTGAGAACAACACAACAACGTGATATTTTCAACTCTTCAGCATTTTGGAAGCGCAAGCTTCAGCAAATTGCAATCACAGGCTGCAGTTCCGCAGGAAATGCATTTGTAGTTATTGTACTTCTTCTGGACAGATTTTCAGCATACTTCTCGTCCTGCACGATTGGGCCAAGCCCCACATCTTAAACCTCACAATGTGCAACCTGATACAGAGAACGCTGCTATGACTTTTCTAACTGATCCAACTGATGGTTTTCGTATTTTATTATATATACATATAGGACATTTTGTTTTAAGAATCTGAGATACCATTCAACATATAGCATTTAATGAGTTATTATGGCTTCTATTGTGGCAAAATGCTAAAATAGCTCATAATAACAAATGCTTAAAAATCTGCAATACAATCATGTTGCTCAGCATCGCAATCACACACATTTTCTTCAGGAAATGTAAATCTAGTTATTATTATTATTACCTTCCTACTCTGGATTATTAACCTCATGGGGACTGGGAGACCTTAAGTCGCCCTATTTAATGCACAGAGCTAAAATATCCAGAATCTGGGATTTCAATGCTGCAATCCAAACTAGACCTATCAGATGGTTTTATGAAAGCACTATAATTTTAATTGCAATGTGCAAAATGTGACAATAACTGGGATAGGCTCCAGACCCCCCATGACCCTCAACAGGATAAACAGGTACAGAAAATGGATGGATGGATGGATGGATGGATGGATGGATATTACAAAATGTATTCCATTTAGGTATTAAAAATTATGTCATTTTTCTTAACAATCACAGACATAATTATATAATTACATAATTATGAGGACGTCAAACTGGAACGGTCTTTTTCTACTGGAAATTATTTTGGGAGAAATGTTTTAGCAATACAACAGATAGAGTGAAAAGACGTGAAAAGTATGCATTGGAAAAATATTAAAAAGTAAATATAGCCACAATAAGCGGGGTCTAAGCACATGCAACAATAAATGAATGATTCAGCTGTTGCCGAAGTTGTGTTTGCAGATATTCACCAAGTTTGGTGACAACAGAGTTAATCATTCATGAGCTATCACAGTTTTAGTCAAATAAGCCACGCCCACTTGACTTTGTCAGCCAACTGCAACAAAATGATAAAGAAAATCAAAAAAGTAAGAAGGTACTTTTTTCCAGCTTGGTTCAGACATTGTATATGCAAGGCTTTGCATCAATGGAGTCAAAATTGTTGGAGGAGTAGTGAAAAAACAGTTCTGGATAAAAATCAAGATGGCAGAAAATGTAGGCAGGGTAAAGGCTGGACTAAATTGTTGGATGCATATAGACCCAAAGAATGACTTATGACTTATAGTACAATAGTTATAGGCCAAAGTGTAAACACGTTTATTATAGCACCACCTTCAGGCCAATCCATGTAATTTTTTTCCTGAGTAGTGGATGAGATGGTAAACCAGTCTGTTAAGTTTTGGTGCTGTAGCTTTTATGGTGTTTGAGAAAGAAATGCTTAAACCAAAATTTGCAAAACATTCAAAATGGCGGAAAAACTACCACTTGGAAATGGGCGTGGCTTACATGGATAGATGTGTTTTAGCCCAAGGAATACAGAGAAAAAAGAATTTTGATTCTACGATCTGTGGTTTAGAAGTTATTCATGAAAGTTTATTGTGGGTATAGCGGTGGTTATAGCACCCCCATCAGGTCAGCTGATGACTCATTTTATTCAGATGTCTTTAGTGAACATGTCCACCAAGTTTGGTTACAGTAGAATAATTCTTTCAGGAGATATATGACATTTTATGACATATATGATATGTCATAAAATAAGCCACGCCTACAACTTTGTCAGCCTATTGCAGAAAAACGATTAAAAAAAAATATCAAAAAACAAAGTGATAACTTCTTTCCAGCTTGGTCCAGACATGCCACATGCAAATTTTGGTAATGACTGAGCCAAAACTGTAGGCCGTGAAAGAAAAATACGGTTTCGGAAATAATTCAAAATGGTGGAAAATCTTCCCAGGCAGAAATGGGCGTGGCCTATGTGGATAGATGCGTATACATCCAAGGAATTGAAGGAACAAAGAATTTTGATTCTATGACTTACGGTTCAAAAGTTATAGACCAATATACGCCAAAATTTTGAATTTGTTTGTTATAGCGCCACCTTCAGTCCAATCGGTTTGGGTTTGATGCCTGAGTAGTGGTGAAGTTTTTGAAGCTATGTGCCAAGTTTTGTAGCTCTAGCTTTTACACTTTCTGCTGCCCAGATACTTTTAGCAGAGAAGAAGAATAAAAATAATAATAATAATAATCCTAACAATTTCAGGAGGGTTCCCAGCACTTTGTGCTTGAACCCCTAATTAAAAAATACTATAATGACAACAGTAAATGATAACATTAACTCTCACTTTACGGCCAGCCATGATTTCTCACACACTGAGTTAACATGCTGTTGACTGAAAGTGGGAGAGCAGAACAGACATGACTTTTTCAAGCACAATGAAAGAAAACATGGAAAAATATTTTAAGAATAAGGTGCGTCTATCTCCTGCTCTTTTGTTATGTCTCAATCTTACTTGTGGCAGTCTTTCCACAAATCCTTAGTACACAATGAAGAAAAAATAACAATGGTGTCTCATACAAAATTTTCTGAACAATTACAATAAAATCTGAAAAAACAAACAACCAACTACAATATAAACCTCCAGATGTATTTGGAGGTTTATGATAGTGTACCAATGTTAGCCCTGTAAAAACTAAGAAATTAGGAATGATGTATGGCTGATCTGATCTGTGGTTAGTTTTTATACCCTGCAACTTTGCCACTAAGTAAATATACAAATTCCTGCCTTGGTATACATTTTAAAATAGCCTGTGGGGACATGTAAAGAGATGTTAAAGATTAATTAAGAGCCAGTTCTAACAGTAGGAAAAGCCAATGACTTAAAAAATAATAATATTAAATTACACAAATGTTGTGAATTAATTTTAGAATTTAAACATCAGAAAAGAGTTTGATTAAGGGGGAAATGTAATATTACCTTCTCACAAAAGCCTGAGTCAGGGGAAAAATACAATTTTAAAAAAATCATCAAGGCCCACTACTTTAGAAAGTACTTTGCTCTTATAAAGTTCAGTGCAAAATTGCATAAAACTCAAGCACACCAGAAACATATTAATTAAAAATCACATTAATTGAAAACATTAGTTTTCATTAGGTACATTAGGTAGTTCATTAGGTACGTGCTGATAGCACCTGACACTGACTGGGGAAATGATTCATCAACCAAATAAATCAGCCAATTTATGCTTCAAGGAGAATCTCCATGTTTGGTCTGGATAACATCATGGCTGTGTCAAAATAGGTGGGAACGTGTCCAGATGTATTACCTTCATACAAAATGTAAATTTAAATTAGACATCCCATAGGTAAAAGGCTCATTGGAGTTAGCCTGTTTCTTTGCCTATGGCATTGCTTCTACTATAACATGCTGTGGCCTCTGATATCTCGTGAGATACAAATCCTAAATATTCTTATTATATTAAGAACACAATAATACTTTGACCTTTTTAAAAAGCAAAATAATCTGCTCACCATCTAAACTACCTCATTTCATTTTTATTTAAACCTGATTAATTATTGTAAGTTAATAATTTAAACAATGGTGGTCTGAGAAAATTATCATGGGACTAATAACTCATGAACAGTTTCACTGTAAAGTAAATATACCTGAAATGTGAGCTTCCCTGTAACATGCAACTTTATGGCATGTACCTCTGCCATTCAGAAATATGCCAATATGAAATACTGCCACATACATGTTATAATACGGCTCATCTCGACACATATCCCATTCCTCTGATACTTTCGGTATATGTATAAATTAGTCTTCAGCTTTAGTTTGAATATTTTATCTTTTAAAATTAGCGCTTAATAGAATCTCCCTTCCTGCCGTCTAGTGGGAAGAACGGTGTATCATAAAATCCATTCAGCAAACACGTTATTTCAACAAAACTGTACCCACTGCTAGCGAGAAAACGTGTTTAATGTTTTTTAATTTCATTTATTTATTTATTATTATTATTATTTATTTTTTTTTTAACAGACAAAATTAGTCAGCAGGAAAATCAACTCCTCACTCACCTTTGTGTACAACTCGTTCACCGCCATCCTCCGTTTCCTCTCTGTACCGAACTACAACGATCGAGTCGTTTCCATTAAAAATCTCCGGTTAGCGTCTCTCTTCCACACGGGGAAAACTGTGACAACGTTCAGCGACCCACATCTCCTCACAAACCGGCGGAGTTTGCTTCAGTTCGCTCGGTGTTACCGTCTGGAGTTTCAGAAAGCGACCTGTCCGAAGGCTTTTTCCTGGTTACAGCAGGTGTTTCCGCGGACACTTGCTTTGCGTTGTTCTTACGCAAATTTCAATCCAGAGCGAGTAAAATACAGAGAAAAGGTAGTAACATCCACCAGGAAAGTGATTTTTAACAACATCGCTGACAACTAAAATCCAGAAGGGCCCATGTACTTCCTGAGAGTCCCTGGTTTAATTTCCACACAGGGTTTGAGGGCAGCCAGGTTCCCACTTGCTCACACTCCTACAGGATCATCCAAGTATTGCAATATCACCTGGAAACTCACTTCCTGTCATATGTCATTATATCTTGCGTCTTTTAAATAAATAAATACCTAAAAATGCTAATGAAATCCAACATCCAATATAGTTTTTTCCCCCAAAACCATTAACTGGCTTGAAATAATTCTAATTGGTTCTTCAAGTTTTTAGACCAACAAAAACCTAATTCTGAATTTAAATAGGATAATACTCAGACATTATTATTATTATTTTTTTTTTTTTAATGAAAACCCATTTTTTTTAAAGTAAAGAATTTCACTTTTGATTCTCTGCAGAATTTTTCTGTCATATCTTAGACATATACTACCAGGGGGTGCTCCAAGTAGTCATACCACAGTTGAACAATCAGTTTTTATTACTCAGATGTGATAAATGTATTAACATCAGAATATCAGGAAAGAATCTTGGATAGAAGTTTTATAAACTTAAAAGTTTTCTACATCTTTAGTAGTTTACCACTTATTCATCCTCGACTCAATACTGTTTTTTTCTACTTTAGAAAAAGATTCCAACTGAAATAGATAGTTGACCTGCGCCAGTCCCCTCACAGTCCAACAAGGTCAAAGACACATTTTAAGGAGATAAATCTTATCACTGGCATTGTGTAATTGTAGACAGGATGTGGTGATAGTGGAAGATTGCGCCTGTTATACAAAATAGTTCTGTTACTTGAACATTAACCTGCAGTAATAACCAGCAATGCTCATTTCTTGTTCATCAATGTCTAAGATATTTGGTGTCAGATACTGGTTGTCATTGCATTTAAGTTGCCATTAAAATTAAATTTACCTTAGAATAAGGGTTAAAATCACTCATCTTCTTCTTTGGGTTTTCAACTGTAGATCCTCCTTGTGTAATTTATTTGTTAAAGGAAGACTTCCATGTTGCAAAATATGTTGTGCTGGATCATATCTGAGTAAATGAGGGAGTTCATCCTAAACAATATCTCAGACTTGTCTGAACAAAAACAATACTCCTACACCAGTTAATCTGTCCTCTCCCAAACCACTCCTTCTGTTGGTATGGGGTGTTGACTTAGTTTACCTTCTTATGAAATGGTCCACCATTTTAGGCATTGTCCTTTTGTCATAATCATGGGGTTAACTGCTAATTCAGCATTTCAACAATATTTTAGATACGCAACATGATATTCTAAGTCCGTTAAATCATTTTCCAAATGACTGATTGATTTCCAAATAAATTTCTAAATTATTTTAATTGAGCTTCTAAAAGTAACAGTGTGGTGATTTCTGATGATGTACTTTGTGGTGTTCTTGTACTGACTGCATTAGTTTTCTGTGTGCTTATTTGGTCTGCTCTGTGTCCTTGTTTTTGTAATTATGTAATGCTGTGTGTATGGTTAGCCCAGGCACTAGAAGCCAGGTGCAGCAGGAGGATCGGGCGGTCGGCCCAGGCTCTGGAAGCGAGGTGGAGCAGGTGATTCGGGTGGTTGGCCCAGGTGCTGGAAGCCAGGTGGAGCAGGAGAGTGATGAGACAAGCCAGGATGAGCAGGACACGACTGATTGGAGCGCTGGAGACCAGGTCAAACAGGTGAACCAGGCGACCAGTTGGATCCTGGGAAAACAGACAGGACAGGCAGCCCCAGCCAACAGCCAGAGCCCAGGAAACCAGACGGGACTGGTAATTCAGGTGGACCACCTGAACATTGAGAGTCATACAGGAGGGGAAACAGGTAGTGAGAGAACAGCAGAGTTAGTGAAAGACTTAGGTTCAATATTCATGGCATCAAGCAGGAAACCAGGCAGGACAGGTGGCTCTGATGGTCAGTCAGAACCGGTGGAGGGCCGTCAGGGCCAGCAAGGCCTTCTGTGCAGAATCAGGAAAATTATGTTTTAATAATATCATATTTATTTTAATTAATACTGTCTATTTTACAAAGTTCGTTCCCACCAGTTTTGTTATTAACACCATTTCATTGCAGTTAATTTTGTTGACAAAAACTAAAACGAAAAATGTTCGTTGATGACCATTTTCCCCGGATTAAAACGAAATGAAAACTAAATAAAAATCATTGTAAACAAAACCTAACACTAAATTTACCGCAATTTTCGCCATGAAATAAAAACTACAGGAAAACAGGAATTATTAACGAATGGACAAAGAATTTGTATTATTCTGAGCGTATTAAATTTTCATATTTCAGTATAAAACACTGTTATGACTGGTGGCAGTATCAGAGGAAACTCACCGTCTTAACGCGACATGTCTCTGCCTCTTGGAAGAAAAAAATATTAAATAACAGACTTATGGAATTATTTTATCTATGTGCGCAGCGAAAATAAAACACAGTGCAAACGACTCACCAAGAAAATAACTGGAAAAACACCACAAACCTCTGCCACGCTGAAAGTTACAGGAAGGTAAGCTAACGAGGCTAACTTTAGCTAACGTCAGGTTAGCTGATTTGCTTGTCTTTTATGTTGACTTAACATTTAAATGGTTTTATTTCATACCTAATGGTAGTCACATTAAAATTGTATGAGTTTGCCAGCAAATTGACTTTGACGTTATCAGTGTTTCTGGTGTTCTAACTATTCACGTCCGACTGAAAGCAGACAATGAAAAGCTACTGCCTGATAGGTAATAACGGCGACATGAAGCTTTGTGAAGCGTTCAGGCTTTCCGGCACACATTACTTGAAGCTTCATATGAATCAATGAACACTGCCCTCTAGTGGTAAAACCAATGAATTGCGAATGACCTGGCACATACATACTCCACATTACATCCAGAGTCTCGAAGCTTCATTTGCGGCACAAGTGAAAATCTTTTGCCTCCCACACAGAAGGTTACTGGTTCAGTTCCCTGATTGCCATCAAATTGTGTGTATGCTCAAGATGTTTGGATTTTGAGGATACAATATAATATCCTCATCCTTTATTAATCCTCTGGATTAATAAAAGTTTATCTTATCTTACCTTCGCTTATCTAAATATAATATAATACAATAAAATATAATATATAAATTATTAATGTGAAATTTCATAGAAAGGATCTCAATAAATAAAGACAGCCAAAAGTCGTGTATTAAAATAATAAATGGCAATGTTGTTGACAGACTGGGGAAAGTCTTAATTTTATATTAACGTTTGTTTGTTTGTGAATTGTCCTGTCATTAGTTTTGTTCTGGTTTATGGTGTGGGGTAAATGGCGCAGTGTGTCTTGACGCACTAAAGCTGCTTATGAACATGATACGTAGTTGCACCATTGGACAGATGTAATTCAGTGGGTTGGAAAAGAATTGGATGGTGTGCTCATGTGACTAGTCAACTGTGAAGACAGGATGTGTTCAGGTGCTTATGTGACCGTGTTCTCGTGGTACTTGTGAAACTGATGGGAGAAGATATGAGCAAACATGTAGTGATTGTGCTTGTGCAACTGTGAGTGTGAGTGTGTGTGAAGGCCATTACAGATTTTTATTCAGAAACAATATCTGTTCAACAGTATGAGGGCTCAGGCGATTTCTTGCTGACAATTTCTCCTGCTTTGGAGAAAACCTGTTCACGTGGAACTGCGGCAGTGACAAGGCATTTCACCTTTCCTTGTATGCCCCATTCTTGCATGAGCAAAGTTTTTACCTCAGCCAAGTTTTCTGCTGTGTGAACCTTTGGAAAAGGCCGCACTCCCAAAAGGGTAGTGCAGAGTTCTTCTTTTTCCTCCCGCATAATGGCAGGTCACAGCTAAGTAGGCATCCATATGAATGGATGTCCACATGGCAGTTGTGAGGCTGACTGCAACTGCCTTCTGCACATCTGATTTTGCCTTGTTCTTCATCTCCTCATACTTTTTCTGCACCATGGCCTTCACAGCCTGCCTTGTTGGAAGGACATATGTGGGGTCCAGTTTATGTGCTAAATCCTTAAATCCCACATCTTCCACAATGGAGAAAGGCTGGGCATCCTTGACAATCATGTTAACCCGTGCATCATCCAGTTCTTGTTTCCTCGTCACTATAAAAAAAAAAAAAAAAAAAACATTTTTACAATGGAAAGTTCAAAACCAAAGGTGAAATCTCAGAAAAATGTCCTAAAATGCAATGCAACATACCTTGACTAGCTCCTGCTTGATTGCTACTCGGCTGGGAATTTGCATGCTTGGCACATAAATGCCTCAGCATTGAGGATGTATTATCGTTATATGCCAGCTGCTGAGGTCACAGCAAGCACTGGATCTGTAAAAGTCATGCGAGGGAAAAGATAATGATAATAACAACACGATTAATAGTAATAGCAACAGTGCTACATACTAGCAAATGTCAGGTTATAGCATAACAGTTACCCCAAATTCGCTACAATAAAAGATGCTGTTACAGAACTCACCTTATTTGGTGAAATCAAGTCGAAGTGTTCCCACACTTGGGATCGAACTCTCTTTGTAGCCGGCTCCATTTTTCTAATCACATACGATATCAACAGCACGCCACTTGTACAACCCACAAAGTTTGCTTGACTCTGAAAACTTTTATAGGGAAGAGGCGCCTCAGTGGTTCAGACCATTTTGAATCACCCGCCCATTCACTGACGTAATAGCAGCGTTTTCTTCCTCTTCTGGTGTTTTATGGCGGTTGGAAAACTACGTAAATGCAGCATTACCGCCACCAGCTGGTAAGGAGTGTGAATCTGCATCTCATATTCTATTCTCTCTGTTCTTTGAACGCTGTAGAGCAGGGCTCTTCTTATGAAGGCCAGATTCTCCACATGTAAAATGTATGGAGGCCAGGGTTGGATTGGGATCCTAATTTTACTGGGTAATTTTTACAACAAATAAGTCCACTGTTTCTCCGTGCCAAGAAAATTATAAAAGGAAAAAAAAAAAAGTCTGTTTGCTTACTTTAATTTTGATTAATTTTATATTGTGCAGTGCAAAGGCCTGGGACCAGCCCTTCCCCTGATGGTCAGTCTGACCCTGATAATCATTTTCAGAGAAATGATCTGATCTTATGTGAACATGGAAAACAACACGTAATACTGTGCATCAAAGTAAAATATCAATTCACATATCAAAATGTGAAAAAAAAAAAATCACTTTTGAAACATAGTGAATAAAGTGCATAACCGTGAGCTGAAAATCCATCCTTCCTTACTTTGTGGTCTGTCAGCGCATCCTCTACAGCAGCTATCATGCATCTGTCTCAGGCTCAGCATCAGGAATGGCTTTTTCTTTGCTGCTAGAATCCCTGCAACAAGGCTGCTGCAGCACCTCTCTGATTCAGAAATGACCGGATCATGACAGCTTGTCTCTGCTGTTAGGTCCTACACTTTATGTCGGTGAGCATCCAAGCCTGCTGTAAAATTATTTTCACAGTTCGGGCGCCTGGTCTTAAAGGACCTTCTGAAATTGTATTCTTTAATCACAACTGTTCCAACATTTACAGATATTTCTCAGCCCACTCATCATTGAACTATTTTCAACATCAACTTTTCTTCTTTAAAGGACCATATCATGCATTTTGCATGTTTGAGCCTAATACATTCAATTTTCATACGTTACATTACTGACAATTCCCAAAGGATAAAACCGTATTGCAGCTTTTCTGATATTTTGCTAAATCTCTTAATCTTTCAAAATCAAATATTCAAGCGACACACCCACCTTAAAAATCCATGTTTCTCCTGCTAATAGTTATGCAGCCTTATGAAGTCACGGTCCTTTAATTTTTTCCATAAACACAGATCCTCTTTTGGGACTATATTTCCCGGTGGAGGCATACATTCACTCCACACTTTTTATTGCACTTAAGTGCTAAAATTACATAACTTCTAAAAAATACACGTCTTGTTGGCGATGATGGATTACCTATCCCAAGAATGTTTCAAGTATCAACAAGGTTCAACGAGTTGATTTTAATAGCGTACCAGAATGAACTGAAACCAATGGAGGTCTGGAAGGTAGGAAAAACATTTTTAATTCACCGTTCCAGTAGTATGCTTTGGGAAATGATTGTCAGTAACATTACGTGTATGAAAACTGAATATATTAGGCTCAAACATGAAAAATTGATGGTATGGTCCTTTAAGTAGTTTAGGATCCTGCTAACTGACAAACAAGCAAACAAACATTACCTGTTTAGTGGAGGTCAGGAAATGAAAACAATATGAGCATCAAGTATTCTGATGTGTTGTTAGGAAAACAGCAAAGGCACAGACAAATCTTCATTGCATGTAAATATTTTATTTTGAGTCATATTTCCTTATTTTAATAAACAATTAACTTGAGGAAAAGTGTTTGTGTGAGTCAGTTCCATGTCTAATGTAATTATGTGTATCATCAGACGTGTTTCAGTTCAGCTGGTGCTGGCAGGCCTGGAACCCTCCGTTCTTCTAAAGATGTGGGTGGCGGCGGCGTGGGAAACGGGTCTGGACAGCATTTCCTCTTTTATCTTATCGTACTGCGCTTGCGAGACCAAACCATGCTGGTATTCCCTCTCTGCCTCAGCTTCCTCCTCACAATGCAAATGCTGCTGATGCAGCATCTGGGCCAGCAGGTCTGCCTGGTACGCTTGGCATGTCTGCTTAAGGCTGCAACACAGATCGTTACGGTGCGCCAGTCTGATTAAAGTCTGACAAGTCAGAAAAAGATCATGTGTGTTTGAGTTTTTAGATTTTTTGTGACATACCGCATTTTCTCTTCCTCATCCAACAGTTTTATCTCCTCAAGGACTCTGTTCAGCTCATCCCTGTCCTTGGTCAGCTGCATTTGTTTTTGCCTGTTCAGATCCACTACAGCGCACACACACACACACACACACATCACACGCACACACACACATCACACGCACACACATATCACATGTACACACATACCACGTGCACAGGCACACACACCACATGCACGCACAGAGTCAATGTCATACAACAGAAATTGCAGCACATCATTATTAAAAAACAATACCGGTGATTTAGCGTGTTTGACAACCTGCATACATGTTACGTTCCTGAGAGTCATTTCCCAAAACATCCTTAGTGGTGAATTTTTTGAAATGTTTTTCCTGCCGTCCAGACTGCTATTTGTTTCAGTTCATTCCAGAAGCTATAAAATTAAACTTGTAGAGACTTGAGCTCAGTAGAAATAAGTAGGCTGTTAATCGTTTAAAAAAAAAAGTAACTAATTAATCGCACAGATTTCTGAGATTAATCTAGATTAATCACAGAAATTTCTAATCCATGTTTAAATCCCTGTTTTATCTGCTTTATTGAACTGTTTCTTTACTTTGTCACAGAAACAAGAGAACAACAACTGAATTAATTTGATTTATTTTATCTTAAAGGGACTAACTTTATTTTGTAATGGATTATGATAAACTTTCTTTTGTGTTAGCTAACACTTTTATTGAGTTCAGATCAGAAACTAGCTTGGTTGATGTGTTAAAAGATGTTAGCATGTTATTCATGCTTCACCACAAGGTGGAAACTGGTCAAGGCTGACGTTTTCTTGTATGGAAAATCATCTTATTCTGAAAATAGAGCTTTGTTCAAGGAGAAGTTGATCTTATTTTGAAAAGACTGAATCCTTTTTGTGTAGCGTTAGTTAGCATTAGCTTGAATGCATCACACGCAGCAATGCAGTCAGGCTAAAGTGAAGCTAAAAGGCTGTGAAGTTCTTTTAGTTGCTTCTATGTTTTTGATGAATAAAGTTAAAATGACCCACTGCTGAGAGACTGAGTTTGTCTGATTTCAACAAGAGCCATCGCTGACTTTTAAAAGCAGAACTTTACATCTAAAACTCTGAGCTTTTTCCTTCTCCATCATTAGTGTTATAATGTTAGCCACAGGAAGTGGGGAAAAATGAAAACATTAGCATAGCCTCAGGAAGTGAAAACACGGATTCGTTATTAACATTAATTTTTTTTTAACACATTACACAGTCCACATTAATCGCAAAAATTAATGCGTTAATCTTCCCAGCCCTAGAAATAAGTAGAACACTATGTCTGTTAATTTTTTTTTTTTTTTTTTANTTTTTTTTTTTTTTTTTTAAGTACCTTTATTCAACCTATCCAACACGGAGCTGCATGGAAGACAATGTATGTCTCCGCCAAAGAAGATGGATTTTATCAAGAAATGAAAATGACCCTCTATTCTACATTCAGACGTACATGTTAGCAGGTCAAACACTGAATTTTAAGGTGTGTGTATCACCTGAACATTTGATTTTGAAAGACTAGGAGATTTGAAAAAAAATGAGAGGAAAACTAAAATACGGTTTAATGTTTTGGAAATTGTTATTCAGGAACGTAACATGTATCTGGGAAGTACTTAGTGGGTTGCAACATGCAAAAGTGCCGGTATGATCCTTTAAATAGAACTCAAATCGTCTTCCACTCCCATATATGAGACATTTTCTCCTTACATTTTTGCTGGATCTGCAGGCAGCGTGTTTCCATCACATCCTTCATCAGCTGACTCACGGCCTCCCGCTGCTTCTGCCTCTCCTTGTCCTGTTTAGCCCAGGCTTTTTCCATTTCTGCTTTTATCAGCTTGTCTGTCTCTTCCTCCTCTCTCATCTCTTTTTCCAGCTCAGCCACCAAGTATTGCCGGTATCTTTGCTGCTCCTCCCACATCTCAATCTGAAAAACATACACGGGTTTCTTTAAAAATCTAAATTTGCAGGTCAAAATCGGGGTCGGCTTATACACGAGATTGGCTAATACATATATATTTTCAGTTCAGTGGGTTATTCTATATTTGTCAGCACCTTTGTGCATTATCTTACTTTTCCATAAAATCATTTTGTATAGTATAACCTACAGAGACACTTTTGGGAGCTTTCAGTGTTTGTTTTTCCACGCAAGTCCACTCTCATGGCACTCTGGGGCCATCTGCTGGCCATACTGGTCATTAATTCAAGCAACAGAAATGTTTACGTGCAAAACATACAATGAGATCATAACATCCGTTTGGTTCATTTTAAGATTTTAAACAAACTACATCATAATTCTCAGGGCATTTCTTACATGTTAAGTATCACAGCAGATGTTTTACAGCTGCAATTCCAGTCGAATGCTGAAGGGAAACAATGACTTTTTAAAATTTTTGATACTGTTAATTTTATATTTTTTTATATATACAATTTTTGTATTTTTTACTTAATATAATCATGATACACTTAAAGGACCATACCAGTCATTTTGCATGTTTGAGCCCAACATACCGTATAAGCTGGAGTCTAAGCCAGTCTCATGTATAAGCCGACCCCCTGATGTTGTTCCATCAGTTTATTTGTTTAGCAAATTACCTGTTTTTCTGGATATTGTCATAGTATTCCTCTGATTTTCTGAAAATAATCCTCGTACCGGTAAACATGATATTTATTTCAGCAGCTGATTACTGTAACTGACCAATCACTGGCTGCTTACTGGCTGCCGCAAAATGTGCTGGATAAGATGTTTAGTCAGGAAATATCTCATTCTAAGGTATGATTTAAACTATTTTCCATGGTAGTGCTAATGGTATTATTTCCATCCCTGGAAATTTCATTCTCTGGGGTCAAATTTGAATTTCTCCTGTTTAAGCCGACCCCCGATCTGCTTTGTGAAATTTGGTAATATGGCTTATATTCGAGTATGTACGGTATTCAATTTTCATACATGTTACGTTACTGACAGTCATTTCCCAAAGGATAAAACTGTATTTCAGCTTTCCTGATATTTTGCAAACTCTCTTAATCTTTCAAAATCAAATATTCAAGCGATACACCCACCTTAAAAATCCATGTTTCTCCTGCTAATAGTTACACAGCCTTATGAAGTCACTGTCCTTTAAATTTTTCCATAAACACAGGTCTTCTTTTGGGACTACATTCCCCGGTGGAGACATACATTCACTCCATGCTTTTTATTGCACTTAAATGTTAAAATTACGTAATTTTGAAAAAAAAAAACCTGAATACACGTCTTGTTGGTGATGATGGATTACCTATCCCAAGAACGTTTCAAGTATCAACAAGTTGATTTTAATAGCAGAATGAACTGAAACCAATGGAGGTCTGGAAGGTAGGAAAAACATTTTTAATTCACCGTTCCAGTAGTATGCTTTGGGAAATGATTGTCAGGAACATTACGTGTATGAAAATTGAATATACATTATTAGGCTCAAACGTGCAAAATGGATAGTATGGTCCTTTAATATGTTCATAGTACTTTTTCATCCATTTTGTTGGTTCAAGTAGAGCATTTCTTTAATAGATTTAATTATTGTAATGGAGAGCTCAAATATAATTTGTCTGAAGCTCCTCGTGTCCAAACTGCGTACCTTCCTCTGAGCAGCTTCCCGTTTTTCATCCGTTTCACCTTTCAGGAGCTGCTGCAGGATACTCAGGTCCAGTGCCAGCTCCTCCTGTTGCTCCCTGGCCAGGCGCTTCATTTTCAGCCGCAAACACTGATCCAGCTGCCGACGCCGTGTCTCCTGAGCCTGCAGCTTCTGATGCTGCTTTTGCTGTTCCTCCAGGCGCAGCATCTCCCCCTGCTCCCGCTTGCAAGCACAGAAGAAGTACAATATCATTAAAGTGCTTAATGGATTATTTACCGTATATACTCAGTGCTTAATTTGTACCGTAATGCACCCACCCCCTGGAAATTTCAATCTGATTTGAATTACTCGGCTGATCCCCCCATTTGTGTTGTGAAATTTGGTTAAAAAAAAACAAAAAAAAAACTCAGATTATACTCGATATGGCATTTATCACTAAGAAGAAAATGTGTACAGTGCATACCAGAAGCTGGGCCTCCTCCTCTTTCAGCTGCCTGGCCTGACGTTGCTGCTGCTCAGCTGCTTCCATCTGAGTCCTGAGGAAGGCCAGCTGCTCCGTGTTTTTCTGCTGCTGCCTCTGGAGTCTCTGGCTCTCTCTCTCCTCCTTAGCTTGCTGGTCAGCTTCCCACAGCTCGGCAAACAGCCGCTCTTCATCCTGCTGCTGCTGCTGCAGCCTCTGCCTCATCTGCAGCTGAGCGGCCCGCTCCATGCAAACTTGCTCGTCTTTGCGTTTGTTTTGGATGGCGCGAAGGTCGTCACACCCTTCCCTGAAAAGAGTCGACATCACTCACATGCCGAACACAAAACTGTTTGCTGAACACGTGATGGAAGTTGCGTGTACCTGAATTGCTGCTCCAGTTTGTCTGACACCAGCTGCTGCCTTTCAGTCTCTCTTCTTTCCTTCAACGTTCTTACTCTTTCTCGCATCTTAGCTTGTTTTTCCAATATCGTCTCCTTCTTGCCATCCATTTCTTTCAGGAGTTGCTTTTCTTCAGCCTCCAACATAATACGCAGCCTTGGGGAGAGAAGCAGGTGAACGATTCTTGTGTAAATTAAAAGTCTCTTATAATGTCAAATTTTATGATTGTGCCTGTTCATAGACAAACCTTTCTCTCCTCTCCTCAATGCTCATCTCATATTGGTTCATAGCATCATTGACTTGTCGATGAATAGTCCTTTTCAGGATATGGCGATCAGTGCTCTTCAGCCATGAGGACTTCACTTCACAAGTCTGCTGGGACTGAGTGAACTCCAGCATCTTCTGCCTGGCATCTGCCTTTTTTCGTCTCTCCAGCATGAGGTAGTCTGCCCGCTTCGATGATGGGAGCTTTGCTCTCTGTGACAGAGCGATGGTGCAAACACTTGTTTCTTTTTTTTGTTTTTGTTTTTTTTTAACAAACTGGTCTTAGGAACTTGGATTTTTCCGACCTCCTACTTGGAAAACTGCATTGGAATAGCATGCGAAGGCGGAGCTCCATCCGGGAAACTCGGACCAAAATGATCTACCATGATTTTATGTATGACGTCACTCAATATGGCAGCGGAAGCAAGCTTTGTGAATGGAAATGATCAGCTAGCAGGTGAATTAAGTATTTTTTCTTACATGACATTGAAATGAAAAAGGTCAAAATATATCACCAAGTAAACTATCTACACTAGTGTATAATAACTGTTTGCCATTTAAACATAAGTGTAAATAATTTCAGAATATTACTTCTCTGCACAAATTAATACTGTAATTAATATATTGTAAAAGAACACAACCAGTCTTGTAGTCTAACTTTACTTTACTTAGTATTTATTACTAAGTTTAATTAATTTTACTGTATTTATTGGTGTTCAGCCATGATTATTATTATTTTTTTTTTTTTTTTTTTTTTTTTTTTTTTTTTTTTTACGTTTGGCTGAAAAGGTTTGAGGTCTTAAGTCGGATTTTTCCGGAAGTTCCCACTTCCGACCTCAAACCGTTCCAGCCAAATATGATCAAAAAAGCACAGCTGAACACAAATAAATACTGTAAAATTAATTAAATTTCGTAACAAATGCTAACTAAAGTAAAGTTAGACTACAGGACTGTCTGGTTGTGTTGTTTTACAATGTTAGTAATGCTGTGGGTGTTAAACATTTGTGCAGAGAAGTAATATTATGAAATTATTTACACTTAGTTATCAATCGCAATCAGTTATACAAAATAGATAGTTAACTTGGCGACATATTCCGACCCTTTTCTTTAAATTTCACGCAAGAAAAAACACTTTATTCGCCTGTTAGCTGATCATTTCCATTCATAAAGCTCACTTCGGGCACTGTCATGTTGAATGACGTCATACTCGTAAATTGGGGTAGATAATTTTGGTCCGAGATTCCCAGTCTTCCAGTGCCGTTCCAACGCATTTTTCAAAGTAGGAAGTCGGAAAAGCCCGAATTCCGAGGTCTGTCGAACGCAGAGTAAAGCCAAGCCAGCCACCATTCGCACTTTCACAGTGACTGTAAAGTTTAGAATAAGGGAGCACTTATTTTGTAGCTGCGGCTGGTTTGATATAAAAATGTAAAAATAAATTAGCAGTCATAAAAGCTACAGGGAAAACACTGACGATTCGTTCTTTTATCTGTCTCTTTCTTACCACAGCCACAGAATGAGGAGTTGGTCCGGTGAACTCTCGACACTGACGTCTTGTTCTCTGACTGGCCAACATTTTACATGAAAAACATCTACAGCTATCTATGACTAATAATTTATGCTGTTAGAGTTTTCCACCCTTGTAGCGCTCCAGATATATTTATTACTTTGACGACGAGGCCGCTCAAAACATGACTACCGCAGTTGACTTCCAGTTGCCATGGTGACCACAAACATAAGGACGTGATGGAGGAAACAGCGCCCCTTGGTAATCTGGCAAATTCATAATACACCGAGTTATTCAGGTAAACATGTGCAGCAACCTAATGCGAAAATAATAATAATAATAATAATAATAATACAGCTCTGTGGTAGATTCTGTCTTTTTTTTCCTTTTATTTTGTTGGCCCTGCAGCCTTGATTTAATTTATAGGCTTTGTAAATATGCTCTGATGCCTTATTATGGAACCTATCACAGTTCTAAGTAGTTCTGCATGACATAGTGGCTCAAATGCAATGTTCAGTAGTCTTACTGCAGAGAGAGAGAGAGAGAGATAGAGAGAGAGAGAGAGATAGAGANGCTCAAATGCAATGTTCAGTAGTCTTACTGCAGAGAGAGAGAGAGAGAGAGAGAGAGATAGAGAGAGGACTCAGGCTAACCTAGATGATCAGACCACTTTTAATGAATAGTTAATACACTGTATTTGTGGATGACATTGCCTCCAAAACTGGATTTTTTCATTATTTTAAGAATGTGGCTGAGCCAGCCTCACATCAACACTGGATACCCTTTCATGTTGACCCAATTGCAGTTAATAATGATAAAATGACATCTGACAGATGAGGTGCAGGGCATCAGAGGCAGCAGAGGATCAGTGGGTCTGGAGAGGATGTGAGCAACACACACACACACGCACATACTGTGACAGAGTTAGCACATGCACATGATAAAACTTCTGTTTCTGTCACGTGTGTGTGTTTGTCTCTCTGCACCCTCAGGAATCCAGGCACAGAGAGCATAATAGGGCATAAACAGGAGTCTGAAGGTAAAAATCTGCTGATTTCTACACATGAATTTCACACATGTTCTCTGTATGTATGGTGTTATGTTACTTTCAAAATAATGGGCGCGCCAAATGAGCTCACATGAGACAGAGACAGGAATCAAGAGCATAAAAACAGAAAATAAGAGGTCAGAAGCAACGTTGTAGTGACAAACGTTATCATGAATAAACATAAGTTGTGAAAGGGTACAGACATGAGAACTTTATTTTTCCAACCAAAACTATGTCATGGATTAAGGTTTAAAGCACCATACCACCCATTTTGCATGTTTGAGCATAATATATTCATTTTCATACATGTTACGTCACTGACAATCATTTCCCAAAGGATAAAACTGTATTTAAGCTTTACGGATATTTTGCTAAATCTCTTAATCTTTCAAAATCAAATATTCAAGTGATACACCCACCTTAAAAATCCATGTTTCTCCTGCTAATAGTTACACAGCCTTATGAAGTCACGGTCCTTTAAATTTTTCCATAAACGCAGGTCTTCTTTTGGGACTATATTCCCCGGTGGAGGCATACATTCACTCCACGCTTTTTATTGAGCTTAAACACTAAAATTACATAACTTCTAAAAAAACCTGAATACACGTCTTGTTGGTGATGATGGATTACCTATCCCAAGAACGTTTACAGTATCAACAAGTTGATTTTAATAGCAGAATGAACTGAAACCAATGGAGGTCTGGAAGGTAGGAAAAACATTTTTAATTCACCGTTCCAGTAGTATGTTTTGGGAAATGATTGTCAGTAATGTTACAGGTGTGAAAACTGAATATATTAGGCTCAAACATGCAAAATGGGTGGTATGGTCCTTTTAAAAACAAAAAAGAAGACCAAACAGGCCAGCTGACAGAGACCATTCAAATCTAAATGAAATATCTGGAAATATGCCACAGCTGTCAGGTTCAGTTGTGGTGGAGAGGATGAGAGACTTATGTCTATCGTCTGAAGATCACCAACACATTTAAAGACACGTAAAGATGTTACAGCTCAGTCATGTCAGAAAAAGTCTCAGGTTTTTTTTTTTTTTTTTTTTTTTGCTGCTGCTTCGTACAGGAAAGCTGCTTTCTAAAAGCTGCATCAGGGAATATTAAAGCATAAACAGCCTCGTACAAAGTTTCAGACCTGCACAGTGCAACAAACACAAACAGGAAAACAGCAGGAATCTGAAAAGATGACTCCAGTTCTCACAAAGTGACTTTCCAGTTAAATATCCGCTTCTTCTTCTTCTTCTTCTTCTTCTTCTTCTTCTTCTTCTTCTTCTTCTTCTTCTTCTTCTTCTTCTTCTTCTTCTTCTTCTTCTTCTTCTTTTGGTAATTGCAATTAATAGTTGATCTTTCTAGCAAAGTGATTGAAAGCTATCATAAAAATGCATTTTTTTCCCCTTCTTCTCTATTTATGAAAAAGTACAGACAACCTTATGGAGCAATTTAGGGACAAATGTGACAAAAATGTGTTCTGATGAAGTTGAAATGGACAAAGTTTATCTTGTATTTTTTCCCCTGTTGTTTCCATAATATAAAGTTAAACCTGGGTCATTTTCTTATTACTGTCTCAACTCATGTCAAAATTCATGGATTTAGAAATTGGGGATGGGAAAGACAGAAAACGTTTGAGAGGGTTGGTGGAAAATTCTACTCAAATGCAGCAAGGAAGAAATATTTGGATCCTTTGCTTGAGTGAAAGTTTCAATCTTACTCCCTTACATTCAAAGTAATACTCAAAAGTATGAAAGTATTAGCAACCAATTGTACTTGAGTATACAGATTTAACATAAACAATAGCTCCTTTTAGACTGATAAATTGTGCACCTGGTTACTTCCTTTAAACCTTTTGTTTTATCATGCAAAATCTTCCTCTGCAAAGTTACCACAGCCATCAGATACATACAGTGCAGGAAAACATGCAATATTTTCTGCAAAAGTGTGATGGAGGAAAAGTAAAAAACAATCCATAATGGAAATAAAGTAGCAGTATCTTTTAAATTGTTCTTAAATATAGTAAATATATTTAGTTACTTTATATCTTTGTTATTTGCTAATTAAACGGGAATGTATGAAATCTATTGAACTACCACTTGTAAAATAACAGAATCTATCTCAAATTCATGAAAGGTAATTAATTCAGCGATTTAGCACTTTGCTTTAACTATTTTGTGACAAATATTCTAACATAAACAGTCCCTTTTTGACTGTAAGCTACTTAAGAAGTGAATTTAAGATGTATTGAAGGCTGGAGTTTCAAATGACCCTGATCAATTCTTGAGGTTTTTTGGCGATTATGTTTAGTAATTGTAATACACCAGGTAACCAGCAGGTGGTAGCAAATCCAAATAATTCATAGTTGAAGCTGCTGAAGGTGAATGCAGGTTTGAGGAAGGAAAGCAGCTTTCCTCAGAGATGAATTTATCTGTCAGTGTTTTTGCTACAACAAAATGATTCTATATTCTTACCAAAAAATCCTTAGATCTCACTTAATTTACTCTGTGTCAAAAGAATGGCATCAGTTTTACCGAGGAGGAGTGATAGATAAAGATTGTGGCCACAAAAAGGGTGAGAAAAGGAGGACTGGGATGGTGCGCAGGAAAAAATAAAGACATGAGGAAAGAAAAGAGTAAAGTGGAAGGAGAGTGGAAAAAGAATGAAGAGGATGAGTGAGTCTGAGACAAGATGAAGAGGAAACACAGCCAGGAAATGTGACGTGAATGAGATTAGTAATGCAACAGTGACAGATAGGACAAAATCATAAATAGATGGAGAGGAGGAAAAGAGAAGAAGTGATAGGCGGCAGGGCGAGGGCCACAGGTGGCCCCGTCTGACTCCATCATGCAGAGGAGATTGTAGACCGCAGGGAGAAGAGAATCGATGGGTGGAGGAGAGATTGAGATGAAACAAAGAAGAGGACGTTCGTCCATCAACTTCAACATTTACCCCTCTCCTGCCACTCACAGTTTCTTTCCATCCCTCCTTCCTTGTCCTCTTCGGGTCTCAAACCCTCACCTGACTATACCGCCTCCTGACATTTCTATACCAATCAGCCTGAGTGCAGCAAGCAGCCGCAGCCCCATGTGTGTGCACGACCACACGCATGCTCACACAGCTGTGGCATTTCAAGAATAAGCTGTGAGCTCTGGACGAATAAAGACGTAAATAAAAGCCTTGGGCTGCTGCGCACACGAAGACCTGCAGGACTCCAGGTAACATTCCTGGGTTGTCAGGACTTACAGCTCCGTTAATTTCAGACGAGTATGAACATCGATGTGTCACTTCTGTCTGCAGTAAATGTAAATCAGCACATGCACATGAGAAATGCATGAGGGTAGGTTTGCTGTACTCATATACCATATATGTTTAAAGGATCATACCACCCATTTTGCATGTTTGAGCCTAATATAGTCAATTTTCATACATGTAACGTTACTGACAATCATTTCCCAAAGCATACTGTTGGAACGGTGAATTAAAAATGTTTTTCCTACCTTCCAGACCTCCATTGGTTTCAGTTCATTCTGCTATTAAAATCAACTTGTTGATATTTGAAACGTTCTTGGGATAGGTAATCCATCATCGCCTACAAGACGTGTGTTCAGGTTTTTTTTTAGAAGTTATGTAATTTTAGTGTTTAATCACAATAAAAAGCATGGAGTGAATGTATGCCTCCACCAAGGAATATAGTCCCAAAAGAAGACCTGCGTTTATGGAAAAATTTAAAGGACCGTGACTTCATAAGGCTGCGTAACTATTAGCAGGAGAAACATGGATTTTTAAGGTGGGTGTATCACTTGAATATTTGATTTTGAAAGATTAAGAGATTTTGCAAAATATCAGGAAAGCTGAAATACGGTTTTATCCTTTGGGAAATGATTGTCAGTAACGTAACATGTATGAAAATGAATATATTAGGCTCAAATATGCAAAATGGATGGTATGGTCCTTTAAGGAAAAGCTATCAAGAGTGGACTTCACCATTGCAATACATGTATTCATAACCCAGCATGTTAATGGAAACATCATGAAGTTAGAAAGATGATGAGGATGATGAGGATAATGATGTACAAGCCTGTCTGGGATGTCTGTAATTGAAGCATTGTGTTACTTTTGTGTTACTTTGTGGCTTCAGGCGCCTTGAAAATTCACACACATTGGGATATATTTTCAAGTGATAGTGCTAAGGTGGTGTGTGTGTGTGTGTGTGTGTGTGTGTGGGGATGAAGATTTTTCTTTCCTGTCGCTCCTGATGCCACCTCCCACCCCAGCTGTGTGCCATCAGTCATTATACACACCTTTCCTAGCAGACTGCTGTTCGTATCTGATTTTGCCTGTTTCCTCTTCTGACTTGTGCCTTCTGGTTTTGGACCCTCATCATTGAAATCCCAGCCAGTGGCATCACTGGTGTGGGGTGGAGNTCTAGGGAAGCCCAATTTAAGGAGCTTAAGGGGAGTTAAGGGGGTGGGAGTCCGCAGTTTGGTTTTGCTTTGTCAGTTTCTCTTTCACGTTCTTGGGGCTGCCAGAGGTACCAATGTGAAGTTGTGTGTGTGTGTGTGTGTGTGNGCACTGGGTGTCACCCCCTCTGATGGTGTCACCCGGTGAGCTCTGATGGTGTCACCCCCCACACCCCCCTTGTGATGCCTCTGATCCCAGCCCTTATCCCAGTCATCCTCCAAATCTGGACTCTGGTCTGGATCTGGACCAAAACCACAACTGTCTCTGGGCTCTGAGCAAATTATACTTTTCATATGTATTATTTGTATGAGACATCGCTGCGACACAACAAGTCAAAATTATCCACTTTCTCCGCTGCAAAGTGAAACTGAATGTCTGACTGCTTCACTGTTTGAGAATGTCTGCTCTGCTTTGGTTTGGTCCAATCACATTCAGCGTCCTGTCATCTCCATGACAACAATGGGTTGACATGGCCTTGAGCTCATTCCTGCTCTTCCTACCTGTAACCAGCTTCATTGACTCTATCTGTAACCAGCTTCATGGACTCTGCCTATCTGTAACCAGCTTCATGGATTCTGCCAACCTGTAACCAGCTTCATTGACTCCGCCTACCTGTAACCATCTTCATGAACTGTTCCTACCTGTAACCAACTTCATGGACTCTGCTACCTGTGACCAGCTTCATGGATTCTGCTACCTGTAACCGGCTTCATGGACTGTTCCTACCTGTAACCAGCTTCATGGACTCTGCCTACCTGTAACCAGCTTCATGGACTCTGCCTACCTGTAACCAGCTTCATGGACTCTGCCTACCTGTAACCAGCTTCATGGACTCTGCCTACCTGTAACCAGCTTCATGGACTCTGCCTACCTGTAACCAGCTTCATGGACTCTGCCTACCTGTAACCAGCTTCATGGACTCTGCCTACCTGTAACCAGCTTCATGGACTCTGCCTACCTGTAACCAGCTTCATGGACTCTGCCTACCTGTAACCAGCTTCATGGACTCTGCCTACCTGTAACCAGCTTCATGGACTCTGCCTACCTGTAACCAGCTTCATGGACTCTGCCTACCTGTAACCAGCTTCATGGACTCTGCCTACCTGTAACCAGCTTCATGGACTCTGCCTACCTGTAACCAGCTTCATGGACTCTGCCTACCTGTAACCAGCTTCATGGACTCTGCCTACCTGTAACCAGCTTCATGGACTCTGCCTACCTGTAACCAGCTTCATGGACTCTGCCTACCTGTAACCAGCTTCATTGACTCTTCCTACCTGTAACCATCTTCATGGACTCTGCTACCTGTAACCAGCTTCATGGATCCTGCCAACCTGTAACCAGCTTCATGGACTCTGCCTACCTGTAACCAGCTTCATGGACTGTTCCTACCTGTAACCAGCTTCATGGACTCTGCCTACCTGTAACCAGCTTCATGGACTATTCCTACCTGTAACCATCTTCATGGACTCTGCTACCTGTAACCAGCTTCATGGATCCTGCCAACCTGTAACCAGCTTCATGGACTCTGCCTACCTGTAACCAGCTTCATGGACTGTTCCTACCTGTAACCAGCTTCATGGACTCTGCCTACCTATAAGCAGCTTTGTGTGTTAAAGATGGTGGTGCGGAGGCATGCACAGGCTCTCTTGTGTTATGTGGTTTGTGTCTTTATTACAGTATGTGCTCTATCTGAAAATATTGAAGCTGGTATTAGTTTTGACCATCAAGTCAACTCAACATCAGTAGGACTTGCCATGGCTATGCATTAAGCTTAAACACCTGGAGGTCACAGCAACAGCATCCTCTGGACAGGCCTAGAATCTACAGTAAGCCAGTAAGAGCTGTTGTGATTGGTCAGTTACAGTAATCAGCTGCTGAAATAAATATCATGTTTACNCAGTAAGAGCTGTTGTGATTGGTCAGTTACAGTAATCAGCTGCTGAAATAAATATCATGTTTACCGTGTAGTTTGTGTGAAGTATAAATGAGCCTTTAGTTTAAGTTCATTTTAATTGATATTATATTGTGCAGTGCAAAGGCACCGCCGGCCAACCTATCAACTCTCCCAGCCTGTGTCAATCCATCGCTGTCATGGAGATGATGGGCTCAAACCAAAGCAGAGCAGACATTCTCACAGTCGGACATTCGGTTTCACTTTCTCTGCTGCAGAGGAGAAAGTGGAGAATTTTGACTGGTTACGTCGGAGCGATGTCTCAGATAATACAAATAACAAAATAACACAAAGAGTGTGACTAAATGTAACAGAGTAAAAGTAAATATACTCAAGTATGAGTTAAAAGCATCCTGCAGTAAAACTACTCAGTAAAGTACAATTTTGTGAAAAAAAGTTACTTAAGTAAATATAACGGAGTAAATGGAATGTGTTACTACACACCTCTGAAAGGACACACTTTGAAGTATTATGTATTTGTTGTATATATTTGGTCTTTGATTTGTACTGGACTAGAAATCTATAAAGCCTGCGAGTCACTATGGATCAGCCTGGAGTCACTACAGGACTCTGCTGTCCTCCTGCTGTTATACCCTGAGACTTAAAATATGCAAAATCATTTTAATGAATTTTTAACATGCTTTTATAAAGTATCATCCAATTATGTGCTTTACACTACATGCCAGTTATTTTAATACTCTATTTATCACTGTGTAGGCTCAGCTTGATCTTTCTCCTGGCTGGATCACAACCATTTTAATCTCCTTTTCTGCAGAAATGAAGCTTAAAAACTTTTCTTTTTTTTTTTATCCATTTAAAACAACACAAAGGATGAATAAATTTAGCACCCTTATAGCAAAAACATCAACACACTGATCTGACCTACTCTAGTGTTTTTTAAAAGTTTTATTAGCTCAGCCAGGGAACTTTTCAAGTTACCCAATCCACCCAAAAATTTCCTGATGCCTGAAAATGCAGTGAGGATGGCTGGTTGGACACTGCTGGAGGGAGGAAGAAGGAGGAACTGGAGCTTTACCTGCAGCAGGTATCTCTGCTTTCCGCTCAGGCTTTTTTTTTTTTTTTTTTTTTTTTTTTTTTTTTTTNGTGTGTGTGTGTGTGTGTGTGTGTGTGTGTGTGTGTAGTGTGGTGTGTTAAAAGAAGTGAGATGTGCAAGACAGAACAGCCCAGGGTCAAAGACCAGAAGGCCAAGCTGCAGCCATTCGAATATCTTAGTATTTGGTACGAATGTCAGAATATCTTAGTATTTGGTACAAATATCAGAATATCTAGTATTTGGTATGAATATCAGAATATCTTAGTATTTGGTACAAATATCAGAATATCTAGTATTTGGTATGAATATCAGAACATCTTAGTATTTGGTACGAATGTCAGAATATCTTAGTATTTGGTACAAATATCAGAATATCTAGTATTTGGTATGAATATCAGAATATCTTAGTATTTGGTACAAATATCAGAATATCTAGTATTTGGTATGAATATCAGAACATCTTAGTATTTGGTACGAATGTCAGAATATCTTAGTATTTGGTATAAATGTCAGAATATCTTAGTATTTGGTATGAATGTCAGAGCTTCTAGTGATGTCAGACTTTATGATCATTTCCACAATTACAAGGAAAACAGCACAGATTTTACATGTGGTCTCAGACTTTTTTCTGTGTGTGTGTGTGTGTGTGTGTGTGTGTGGGTATTTACATTATTTCTAACCCTGTTAAAGGTGATTAAAATTAGCACGAAGTGAAGAAAAGTCAGCCAATTTAGTATGAAGGGAGAAAATGACATCTGTCCATCACATTGACAGTTTTAAACATGAGATCAATGTCATTGAATAGAATCTTAAAGGACCATACCATCCATTTAGCATGTTTGAGCCTAATACATTAAATTTTCATACATGTAATGTTACTGACAATCATTTCCCAAAGAATAAAACCATATTTCAGTTTTCCTGATGTTTTGCCAAAATTTCTTAATCTTTCAAAATCAAATATTCAAGTGATACACCCACCTTAAAAATCCATGTTTCTCCTGCTAATAGTTACACAGCCTTATGAAGTCACGGTCCTTTAAATTTTTCCATAAACGCAGGTCTTCTTTTGGGACTATATTCCCCGGTGGAGGCATACATTCACTCCACGCTTTTTATTGAGCTTAAACACTAAAATTACATAACTTCTAAAAAAACCTGAATACACGTCTTGTTGGTGATGATGGATTACCTATCCCAAGAACGTTTACAGTATCAACAAGTTGATTTTAATAGCAGAATGAACTGAAACCAATGGAGGTCTGGAAGGTAGGAAAAACATTTTTAATTCACCGTTCCAGTAGTATGCTTTGGGAAATGATTGTCAGTAACGTTACATGTATGAAAATATCAGGATCAAACATGCAAAATGAGTGGTATGGTCCTTTAACTAGACTTTTAGCCTCATCAGAGTCCATGTTGACCTTTGACCTTTTCCTCCTGTTTTTTGTTTTTTCTCTGATTGGCTGTGGAACCATGAACATGGCTGGCATCTGGTCTTTCATAGTGAAATCAGTCTCTATGAGTCATAATTAAGCCGTTATAGGACTGATAACAGCCTGCCAGATCAATAATTTATCAGGAAAACTCAGTGTTTGGCAGGAGACAGTGGCTCACTATGTTTCTACACACACACACACACACACGAATCCTCTCTGTGCTATCTCACTGTTGGCCCGACAAATCCATTCACTCCAATTTCACAGTGGCTGAAATTATCAGAAATCCTGAATATGAAGTGATTTTGCTGCTCTAGTTTGAAGCTTGTGGTTTTATTCTCATTGTGCCTTTTTGTTAAGGCTTACACATTCAGAGGTACAGAACTGAAAAAGTCTTCATTCATGGATAAAATTAGAGGGTATGCATCTGTGTGTGTGTGTGTGGTTTGCATTCTTGAGGAATAGAACGTTGCAGTCTTGTTCTTCTTTTCCTAATAATTTGTCTCCCAATGTGCCTGCTGATGCACACACACACACACACACACACACACACACACACACACACACACACACATGCTTAACACACTGTCAGTGGGTTGCTGGTCCTGGTGCCTACGCAGCCTTTAACATGTGCTGAGCTCCATGCTGTTCATATTGTTCATATCTGCTAAGGACAAGATGAGGTACAAAAGTCATTTTAGAGTTGCTGCGTTCTTTCTGTCCATAAATGTACTTGTATCTGCCTCTTTCCACTCTCTCTTGCTCTCTCTCTCTCTCTCTCTCTCTCTCTCTCTCTCTCTCTCTCTCTCTCTCTCTCTCATACACACCCACATACACACACACATACACATACTGCACTTTAAAAATGCAGAGTTATTTCCATCTCCTTGCTGTTATAATTCCCATTAAAGGAAAAGTAGACGAATGCTGGCAGCACAGTCAAGTCAAGAAAAGTTCACTTTCTGGAACAAAATGTTGTTTCCAACGATGTTTGAAAGCAGAGAGCTCACCTGCTGCTCTGAGAAACGATCTGCAGCAGCTTCTCTTAAACTCAGGCCAGTCAGAGATAATCTCAGCCCACGCAGAAGCAGACATGACTTTAAATGTTCCACTCAAAAGGTGCTGCAAACCTCAGCTTCTGGTGCAAACACAGCTTATAGAAATAAGATGATTAAAAGCTGATGGAAGACATGAACATGGGAACAGAACAGAGCATCATGTCTGACTACCTGAGGCTGTTTTCACACCTGCATGGTTTGGTCCAGTTCAGTCTGTCCAGGGTTTGGTTCTCTCCTGGTACAGTGCGTTTGAGTGGGTCTGAACACAGCAGTTTCACCGGCTGTGGACAAAACAACCATACTAAGAAATGCTTTGAAACAGTTTATTTGAACATGATGCACAAAACCAGCTGCAGGGAATCTATTGATCTATTGATCGATTAGTAGCAGAGATGATAGGTGTGCATGGTTAACTTTAAGTAAACTCCACCTTAGATTAGCAAATGAAGCAGATGCTTTTGAAAAACATCAATGTTAGCTCACATGTGTTCAGATTAGCGTGTGCTTGTATGTTGTCAGCATGTAGCTCCATTCTCCTGTTCAGCGTGTGAAGGCAGCACGTCTTCTTCACATCATGTGAAGCAATGTGTGGTTTTCCACACGTCTTGAAGTCAGATTCAGCTTCTGTTGTCCTAGTTTTCTTCTTCATGGATCAAATGATGCTATGACTAGGAAAGGATCCATATTCATCTTTGTTCCATGTTATGTTGGCATGGTGGGGGTATCACGATATACTGATATTGATGATAACCATGATATTTAAAAATGATTTGATATGCCTCCTGGGTGCCTCTCGGATGTCTGAGTTTCTCACCCTGTGCCTGAGAGTGAGCCCAGACACCCTACAGAGGAACCTAATTTCTGCCGCTTGTAGCCACAATCTTGTCCTTTTGGTCATTACCCAGAGCTCACGACCATAGGTAAGCATAGGAATGTAGATTGATTGGTAAATTGAGAGCCTCATCTTCTGGCTCAGCTCCCTCTTCACCATGACGGTCCGGTACAGCGTCCATAGGACCTCGGATGCTGCACCAATCTGTCTATCAATCTTACGCTCCATCCTACCCTCACTCGTGAACAAGACCCTGAGATACTTAAACTCCTTCGTCTGGGGTAGTGACTCCCCTCTAACCTGGAGGGAACAGTCCACCTTTTTCCTGCAGCGCACCATGGTCTCAGACTTGGAGGTGCTGNTCTAACCTGGAGGGAACAGTCCACCTTTTTCCTGCAGCGCACCATGGTCTCAGACTTGGAGGTGCTGATTCTCATCCCAGTCACTTCACACGGCCTCAAACCTGCTCAGGTCACGTTGAAGGTTACAGTCTGATGAAACCAGCAGAACCACATCATCTGCAAAAAGCAGAGATGCAATTCTGAGGTCACCAAACTGGACACCCTCCAATCCCTGACTGTGCCTTGAAATCCTGTCCATGAAAATCACAAACAGGATGGGTGACAAGGGGCAGCCCTGGCAGAGTCCAACGCCCACCGGAAACAGGTCTGATTTAGTGCCGAGGATGCGGACACAGCTCTGGTTTTGGTTGTACAGNGCCCACCGGAAACAGGTCTGATTTAGTGCCGAGGATGCGGACACAGCTCTGGTTTTGGTTGTACAGTGACTGGATAGCCCATGTCAATGAACTCGATACCCTATACTCCCACAGCACCCCCCACAGGACATCTCTGAGGACACAGTCGTAGGCCTTTTCCAGATCCACAAAACACGTGTAGACCAGTTGGGCCCCCTCTGGTATCTGTGTGAGGGTAAAAAGCTGGTCCACAGTTCCACGACCAGGACAGAACCCTCATTGCTCCTCCTGGATCTGAGATTCGACTATCGATCTAAGTCTCCCTTCCAGCACCCCTGCATAGGTTTTCCCAGGAAGGCTGAGAACTGTGATCCCTCAGTAGTTGGAACACACCCTCTGGTCCCCCTTTTTAAAAATGGGGACCACCACCCCAGTCTGCCATTCCAGGGGTACTGACCGCAGTAAAGCTACTGCTCCTCCACATCAAAAGGAGTCAGTTGAGGTGGTTCGGGGCACCTAGTAAGGATGCCCCTGGTCGTCTCCCTAGGGAGGTCTTCCAGGCACATCCAACTGGGAAGAGGCCCCGGGGAAGACCCAGGACAAGCTGGAGGGATTACATCTCCCTGCTGACCTGGGAGTGCCTCGGACTCCCCCAGGGGGAGTTGGAGGGCCTGACCGGGGACAGGAAATATGGGCCGGGCTGCTTAGTCTGCTGCAACTGTGACCCGGAGAAGTGGAAGACAATGGATGGAATGTTGATATCACGTTAGTTATACACGTATGATGATATCGTGTAAATAATCCAGTGCCTCTTAAAATCTTAAATCATATCTGTTTCTTTCTGTCGTCCCCAACACACTCATTTTGCATGTTTGAGCCTAATATAATCAATTTTCATACATGTTACGTTACTGACAATCATTTTCCAAAGCATACTACTGGAACGGTGAATTAAAAATGTTTTTCCTACCTTCCAGACCTCCATTGGTTTCAGTTCATTCTGCTATTAAAATCAACTTGTTGATACTGTAAACGTTCTTGGGATAGGTAATCCATCATCACCAACAAGATGTGTATTCAGGTTTTTTTAGAAGTTATGTAATTTTAGTGTTTAAGCGCAATAAAAATCGTGGAGTGAATGTATGCCTCCATCAGGGAATATAGTCCCAAAAGAAGACCTGTGTTTATGGAAAAATTTGAAAGGACTTCATAAGGCTGTGTATTAGCAGGAGAATCATGGATTTTTAAGGTGGGTGTATCACTTGAATATTTGACTTTGAAAGATTAAGAGATTTAGCAAAATATCAGGAAAGCTGAAATACGGTTTTATCCTTTCAGAAATGTCAGTAACGTAACATGTATGAAAACTGAATATATTAGGCTCAAACATGCAATATGGGTGGTATGGTCCTTTAAAGCTGAGCTAATGAGGTGTAAAGTGGCTCAGATGGGACATGTCTCAGGTGATCCAGGCAAACACAGTCTCATTTGGACACTTCAGTCAGGTTATTTAATTTCTCTTTAGTCGTCCCATCAGTTCTGACCTTCTTGCTCCAGCAGCACGACTCTCTTCTTCTAAATCAATAGCCAGCAGGAATATTTCTCTGCAGGTTTGCCTTTGAGTTCATACTGCACATTAAATATGTCATTTATGTGTCAGCTGGATTCTGTTCTCTGCCTCCTGTGGGTTTTTCATTTGTGCTCCCTGCTGAATCTTCAGCGCACAGCTTGGATTCCCTGGAGAGCAGAACCTGCACCAGCACGTACTCTGACCAATAAATGGTTCCAATTTCATAACATGGACATTCCTGATAGAAACATGAAGGACTGCACAGGTAAGACCACGTAAACCTTATTCCTCACTTTGATTCTTGTTATCAATGGAAATGATTCAAATGGAATGAATTCATCAGTTGTTTGTTAAAACTGAACTATCTGGCGTTTTTAAGATATCACTTCATTCCTCATAAACATCTGTCACCGTTACATTAAACAACACAAAATATGGTGCATTATTTGGATCTAATTAGCAAGTGTTAGTATGTTATAAAATAAAATTAAAAAATTAAACCAAATGGGATCAACTGTACTTCCCATTTGTACATAACTAAATATAAGTGAAGCTTTATGATCCACAGAGTTTATTTATGGTGATGTTGTGCTGTCCATGATGTTTTTATGAATTATCCCACTGTGCAGATGTGCTGTAGATCACTTAACAGCAAACTGAGCCTGAAAGCAGACCGGATAAAATGTGAAACTTCTCCATGCTCACTGTTTCATTTCTTTGCTGACCCTTTTTGCAACTAAAAGCTTAATAACTTGACAACAAAGCATGTGGCAGTATGGCATAGCGTGATCAGCAGACGTGCAACATTTTTCAGGAGTGTGTGCAGCGTGTGGAAAATGCAGAGCGAGTCTGTGCTGCTCCATGTGCACAGCAAAAGATCCAAAAGTTTGACGTCTTTTGGCTGCATTGACTCAGTCGGAGGTGTGTAGTAACGTGTTCCATTTACTCCGTTACATTTACTTAAGTAACTTTTTTCACTAAATTGTACTTTACTGAGTATTTTTATTGCAGGACACTTTTAACTCATACTTGAGTATATTTATGAAGAAAAAAATACTTGTACTCAGTTACATTTGGTTGCACTCTTTGCGTTACTTTTTTATTTGTATTACCTGTGAGACATCACTCCAGCGCAACAAGTCAAAATTCTCCACTTTCTGTAAGTAGCAGAATGTCCAACTGCTGCTTTGGTTTGGTCCAATCACATTCAGCATCCATCATCTCCATGACAACGATGGGTTGATGCAGCGATGGCCTCAGTGAGAGTTGATAGGTGGCCCAGCCGGCGGTGCCTTTGCACTGCACAATATAGTATTAATTAAAATGAACTTAAATGAAGCAAACATCATTTTTTCTTTCATAATTTTCTTGGCGCTTAGACGAAAAATGGGTTCTAAAAAGAGAAAGGGTGACGCGGAGCAACAGCAACAATTATGGAGTTATTCATCCCCGTCATCATTGGTATTTTCGTCTGGCCATACTACCCCCCCCCCCCCNTTGTCTGCTAAAAATGTGACATTTCAGCTTCTAAGAATCAACATGGAACTTGAGGAAAGGTGGCGGTAAGCTGCAACATTAGCTACTTAACTAGCTGCTGCTGCTAATGCTAACTCAAGTTTTCCTGTTCTGTTCTGGGTAAATTCATGAAGCTAACCTAGCTAACTGTCTTAGCTATGTGCTGCTGCTAAAGCTAACTCAAGTTTTCCTGTTCTATTGAGTAAATTCATGAAGCTAACCTAGCTAACTATGTTAGCTATCTGCTGCTGCTAATGCTAACTCAAGTTTTCCTGTTCTGAGTAAATTCATGAAGCTAACCTAGCTAACTGTCTTAACTAGCTGCTGCTGGTGCTAATGCTAGCTCAAGTTTTCCTGTTCTATCCTGAGTAAATTCATGAAGCTAGCCTAGCTAACTGTCTTGGGGCCAGAATTGTCATGATTTGTTATGTGGTAAATATCTGATTTATTACTGTCTACTGTTTCTTTATATGATATGATTTGGATTGTATTAGAAGCTACATATGGCTACTTTGCTTTTATTTCCACGATGAGCACTTTATAGCTTGATTATTCTGAAGTATAAGCTTGATCAAAGTTACTCACTACTCAAGTAATCTCTTTATAGATACTTTCTTACTCTCAGGTCATTATTTTGGTGACTACTCTGACTCATACTTGAATTACTATTATCATAAAGTAACAACACTTTTACTTGAGTACAGTTTCTGGCTACACTACACACCTCTAGAAATGGTATCTAGATAAGCATTTACAGGAGAGAGAACACATTTTCATTTGAGGGTGTGCATGTATACAGTATGCACTACGGATTATTATTTAATTAACACAAACTATATATACTGAAGTATTTTCATGTTCAGTAAAGTGTTACTGATGAAAACCCTGTAGTGCTAATTAAAGTTCTGCACAGTCAAGTTAAGTCAAATTTGTACATTTGGAGCTTTTACTGCAGGCAGCTATTGTTCAGTAAATCATACTTAAAAACAAGATTTTACAAAGCAAACACTTAATTTGCAAAAGCAATACATGCAAAATAAAGCATCTCCTGAGTCATAACAACCCTTTGGATATTTCTGCCAAGAATAAACAAAGAGAAGCTTCGATTGAGGTAAATCAATGGGTTAAAGGGGGACAGAAGCATGAAGAGCTGTGACAGGACTGAATAGTTTCATGTTACAAGATAAATTAAAAAAAAATGTAATAAAGGAAAAAAGAATCATATTAGAAATTTAGCATTAGCCATACTGGATTCTAACTTTAAAGGACCATATCATCCATTTTGCATGTTTGAGCCTAATATGTTCAATTTTCATACACGTATCGTTACTGACAATCATTTCCTAAAGCATACTACTGGAACGGTGAATTAAAAAGGTTTTTCCTACCTTCCAGACCTCCATTGGTTTCAGTTCATTCTGCTATTAAAATCAACTTGTTGATACTGTAAACGTTCTTGGGATAGGTAATCCATCATCACCAACAAGACGTGTATTCAGGTTTTTTTAGAAGTTATGTAATTTTAGTGTTTAAGCTCAATAAAAAGCGTGGAGTGAATGTATGCCTCCACCGGGGAATATAGTCCCAAAAGAAGACCTGTGTTTATGGAAAAATTTAAAGGACCGTGACTTCATAAGGCTGTGTAACTATTAGCAGGAGAAACATGGATTTTTAAGGTGGGTGTATCACTTGAATATTTGATTTTGAAAGATTAAGAGATTTTGCAAAATATCAGGAAAGCTGAAATACAGTTTTATCCTTTGGGAAATGATTGTCAGTAACGTAACATGTATGAAAATTGAATATATTAGGCTCAAACATGCAAAATGAGTGGTATGGTCCTTTAAAACACTAAACAGTCATTTCAAAATAGTTACCACAGGCGCTAAATAAAGTCACTCATGAAAAAAGTGCCATTATTATTGTACATTATATTGAAAGATAATGAAGACATGGAGCAATCTGGTAAATTCCAATAACGAACGAGACTCTGGCATGCTAACTCGTTACGTGAACCCATGCGTTCGGCACATGTGGCGCTTAGTAACGTCAGATTGAGCAATAACAGGTCTGTAATGCTCTTACATGTCCAGGGCTGCATGTGCACGTAAAATCCCGTAAAACGCTCCCATCATCACACACATCATCACAGACAGATGCTGGAGTTGAAGAAAATGTTAAAACAGAACCTCAGAGTCGATGGAAATCACTGGCACAGGTACTGTATTTACAGTTCAAGAAGTACTTGAAGAGATTTGCCCAGAAAAGTTTTCCAAAAGTAGATTTTCAGAACACGTTCTAAAACAATTTCTCTGCAACAGTACTTTAGCTCAACAATTATTGTAATAAACTGCTAAAACAGTCTTTGCAGGCTCTTACACCTCCAGCGCTGCATAAGTGAGGCTGTGCAAAACAAAAGACCTGGAGGGGAAAATGATATTCAGAGTTTTAAAATCAGCCTTGGATGATATAAAAAGCAGAGTATCTTATTACAATGTACAGTACAAATTACATTGTTGTACTGTGCAATAAACTGAACAAACAATCATCAAATAAATAAAAAAAAAACAAAACAGCAGTAGCTTTTCATTATAATATTAGGACAACCATGAAAAACAATTATGATCACATTACCTGTAAGACAGACAGACAGAAAGACAGACATACACAGATGCAAACAAAAGCAGTGGGCGTTATCAAATATTTCCACAGAACTCAGATTGACAGGTATGCTAACAGCTAATAGTGCGAACAGCTAGCTAACAAGCAGCACCAAACAACTGGGACACGCTGTCATTCTGCCAGATCTGCCGGTTCTCCTGAGTCCTGTTGCTCTGTACAACAAACTGTACTCTGAGAAGGGGGGNCTGTCATGATTCTGCTATTTTCCCTCCACTGCCACTCACCTGACCTCCACACCTGCACCCTGTCTGGAATTACTGTAATCACTCAGGTGTCTATATATATATAGATAGATAGATATATATATATAAAATCTCCCTCTCACCCTTTTGGGCAGTGTGTGTGTGTGTGTGGAGTTTGAGGGTTCTGCAAGGACTGCACTGTCCTGGACAGAGGCTTCAGATGTTGTTCCTGGAATCTCTTGGAGCCACTCTCCCAGTTTGGGGGTCACAGCTCCTAATCCTAGTACTACTGGACCACTGGGGACTTCACCTTCCACATTCCATCCAGGTCTTCCTTCATTCCTTGGTGTTTCTCCAGCTTCTCATGCTCTTTCTTCCTGATGCTGCATCAGTGGGATTGCTGCTGCTGCTCTTTGCTGCTCCTTGGTAGCCATCATGTCTGGTTTGTTAGCCAGCAGCTGCTTGTCTGTCTGGAACTTGAAGTCCCACAGGATCTTAGCTCTGCCATTCTCAACCACCTTTGGTGGTGTCTCCCATTTGGACTTAGGGACTTCCAGTCCATATTCGGCACAGATGTTCCTGTACACCATCCCAGCCACCTGGTTATGCCTGTCAGTGTACACTGTCCCAGCTAGCATCTTTACACCCTGATATTAAGTGCTGGACTGTCTCAGGGCATCTTTGCACAGCCTGCATCGTGGGTCCTGTCTGCTGTGGTAGATATATCAGAATGAAGAGGTGGAGTTTACCACTGTGTATCAATCCTCTATTAAAAGCTGGTGGTCAAATCTAATAATATCCGAGGGGCGGAGTCAGCAGGATGAAATAAAAGCGGTCTTGTATAAAGGTTTGGTGTTTGTCTTTTACTGGTCCAGCAAACTCTGAGTTAATCTGCTGCTGCCACCAGATGACAGCAGCCATGTTTGATACCAAACTGCTTAAAAACCTCTCCAGCCGTCGTCCCTCCAGCCAGAAGACACGACCGGCTCAACGTGAAACAAAGCCGCAAATGTGGAGCCGCTGTCACCACCAACCAGGAAAAGTGGCTGAAAATGAAGCTTCCTAAAAGCTGCTGGAGGCGTATTCACACTGACATCTTCTCCTTGATGTGTTTTTGTCAGTTATGGGTTTGTCCATCAGCAAAATTAGAAATAAAGGCCTGTCTCAATAATCTATCTATCTATCTATCTATCTATCTATCTATCTATCTATCTATCTATCTATCTGTGTGTGTGTGTGTGTGTGTGTGTACACACACACACACACTTACACGCATTTACTGTGTGTGTACTGTGTACACACACAGTAAATGCTCTATTAGTGGGCGGGGCTTTTATTTACCTCAACCGCAGAGAGAACCCGCCCAGTATAAGATGCAGGCTTTTATTAGAGACAGGCCTTTATTTCTAATTTTAAGCTGTATGTATAACTTCTTCTCTCCAAACTTTTCCTCTGCTGTGTCATAGTTTATTTGTGTCCTTCAGTTTTCCATTAAAACCCTGGGAATGATGACCGCGGTAAAAATCCGTTAAGTCAGAGCTCCCTTCAGCGACTGTTAAGGGATGTGTGGTGAGATTCAAACTGAAACTAGAGCCTCGTACCCGGCCTGCAGCGTGTCCCACCACTGATACATGCACCATAACTACATTTAAGAAAAGAAAAGAAAAAAAATACAGCCGCTATGGAGAAACATTTCACAGTGTGATCATTCCTCTGTCAGCTTTATAAAGGCTCGTTTTCATCCACTTTATCCACATTTCCTGGTTGGTGTGTTACAGCGGAGCGTCACTCGCTCCTCTACGGGGAGGAGCTCCATGGTTACGGCTTTATTTCATGCTGAGTCTAGTCGTTCCTTCTGAAAGGACAACGGCTAGAGATGATTTTAAAGCGGCTTGGTACTTAAAAAGTAGATGCTGTCATCTGGTTACAGAGCTTAGGAGGGCTCAAGGAGAAAAAGAAATAAGTTACTCAAATGATTTAGTAAGTCATTCAAATGACTTTTTCTTCTCATCCTTGAGCTTCCCAGACTCCATAGTTAGCATTAGCAGCAGCAGAATACACTAACATTATTTGACTGGACCAGTGACAGACATAAACCAAACCCGGCCTGTATTGGGAACCGGCCACTATTTTGTTCTACTGACTTTACCTCCAGCTATCCGGCTATAATTGGAGATGGGCCATTATTTGAATACTGGCTTGGTTTCAAGAGTTAACATGAATCCAAGCATCTCGCTGTCTATTCTAGTTTTGCTGTATTCCTCTTTCTAGCCTTGTTTCCATTTTTAAACCAGGTACCTGTTCTTGTTCAGGGTTTTTCCTGCCTGTGATTTTTGTCATGCCCTGATCTTGATCTGTCCACTGTTTTTCTGATTTTTACTTTGACCCTTTGACTTGTCAGCCTCTCTGCCTGCCCTGTAGTTTACCTACACTTTCCATTAAAGTCTGTTTTCCCACGCTGCTGTGTTTCTGAGCCTACATTTGAGCCCTCGCTTCCACAGCCAATCCCTGACATTATGCCCAGCTGTCAAACCATTACCCACTTCTCTGTACGTCCACAATATTTGATGCTAGATCCTTTCTAGCCCTCAGCACTTCATCACCTTCTGCTCCACCCATAGCTTCCTCTATCTCGCTACACCAGCTTTTTTCATCCCCTCCAGCATCCCTCTAACCTTCCATTACCACAGTCTTCAGCAGAGCCGAAGACAACAGCAGAGCGACACTTTCTGACTGACTGTATCTCTGCCATCTTTAAGTCCTCCAGCAGGGTTACTGGAATGATCTCATTGTGTGTTTTATAAGTAAAAGGCCAGTCTTTGTGTATGTATGCCTGAAGCAAGGCCCTTTCCTATGTGTAAAACAGGGAGAGAGAGCAAGAGAGAGAGAGAGAGAGAGAGAGAGAGAGAGAGAGAGAGAGAGAGGGCAGGGGCTGATGATATCACAGCCAGTTTATCAGCAGCTGGGTCCAATTGGAATCAGGCCTGAGGACAGGAAAGTAATATGGTGTTGAACCAGCCAACTGAAATCTCCTCATCAGATCCCACGGATCTCTCTCTGTGTGTGTGTGTGTGTGTGTGTGTGTGTGTATGTGTATGTGTGTGTGTATTTGTTAGCATATGTTCCTGTAAGTATTGAGCAGGAGTCTATACCTTTGTTATTTTTACTGTATGTTGCATATGCTATTATACTGCCCACACCTCAATGTAAAACATGAATACATAGGGGTGTGTGGAGATAAATATAGTCATCAACACTCACCTTTAGTGTCTGCAAAGTCCATTAAAGCAATGTCCAGTTAAAATGATGTGTTTGCTTTTGTAGGCTGGAATGTGTGCTCTGGTACAGTTTTAGGGCTGTAATTTCAGCTTAGTGCTCTACAGTGCTGGAGCTGAATACGGAAATGGTTTGATGGTTTGATCTCCAGGGAGCTTTAATGTGATCATTGTTGTGTTTTATGGCAGTTTGCTCACTAGATTTAGTGTTTTGGGGATTTTTTGGTCACCTGATGGTGGTGTGAGGTGAAAAGCCTAAGGGTCAAAACATTAGGATCTATGTGGCAATTGTGGCAAATTTAAAGGACCATACCATCCATTTTGCATTTTGAGCCTAATATATTCATTTTCATACTGACAATCATTTCCCAAAGGATAAAACCGTATTTCAGCTTTCCTGATATTTTGCTAAATCTCTCAATCTTTCAAAATCAAATATTCAAGTGATACACCCACCTTAAAAATCCATGTTTCTCCTGCTAATAGTTACACAGCCTTATGAAGTCACGGTCCTTTAAATTTTTCCATAAACGCAGGTCTTCTTTTGGGACTATATTCCCCGGTGGAGGCATACATTCACTCCACGCTTTTTATTGAGCTTAAACACTAAAATTACATAACTTCTAAAAAAACCTGAATACACGTCTTGTTGGTGATGATGGATTACCTATCCCAAGAACGTTTACAGTATCAACAAGTTGATTTTAATAGCAGAATGAACTGAAACCAATGGAGGTCTGGAAGGTAGGAAAAACATTTTTAATTCACCGTTCCAGTAGTATGCTTTGGGAAATGATTGTCAGTAACGTTACGTGTATGAAAATTGAACATATTAGGCTCAAACATGGTGGTATGGTCCTTTAAGAAAGACTCATGTTGTTGAAAGGGGCCTTGTGCACTTTTTCGTACTTTTTAAACTAAATTGATATCACTGTGACCAACAATACAACATAAAACACACAACTAGAAAGTTTGTGAATTTGGCTGTGTAGCTGTTTATATTTACTGAAGTGAATCAGGAAATAAAGTTCCCTAATTATTGCCTCTGGGTCAGTGCAAGTGTGTGAGTGTGTGTGTGTGTGTGTGAGTGAGTGGAGTGGACTGTGTCAGGTGAGTTGCTGTAGGATTTCTCTCTTTCTATCTGCTCTGACTGTCTCTGGCTGCAGTCTGCATGCTGGCAGAGCATCGTCATGTTTCTCTTCTGTGAAAATGAGTCTGATAACACACAAACACAACGCTCCCAAAGCAGTGGAGTAAAATAAAGGCACCTCAAGTCAGTACTTAATTATTTTGGGTATGAGTATCTGTACTTTACTTGAGAAAATACACTGCTCAGCCCCAACATTAAAGCAGCAGCTAACATGGTGTAGGTCCCCTTGTTAAAACATTTCTGACATGGAGGCATGGAGGCATGGACTCCTCAGACCTCTGAAGGTGTTCTGTGTATCTGGCACCAAGACGTTAGCAGCAGATCCTTTAAGTCCTGGAAGTTGTGAGGTGGGGCCTCCATGGATCAGACTTGTTTTTGCAGCACATCCCACAGATGCTGGATCGGATTGAGATCTGGGGAATTTAGAGGCCAAGTCAACACCTTCAACTCTTTGTCATGTTCCTCAAACCGTTCCTGAACAATGTTAGCAGTGTGGCAGGACATGTCAAAATACCATCACATGAATCAGGACCCAAGGTTTCCCAGCAGAACATCATCAGCTCATCACCCTGCCTCTGCTGCCTCGCCTTCTTCCCATAGTGCATCCTGGTGCATCTCTTCCCCAGGTAAACCACGCACACACACCTGGCTGTCACATGATGTCAGAGAAAACCTGATTCATCAGACCAGGACACCTTCTTCCATTGCTCCATGGTCCAGTTCTGATGCTCACGTGTCCATTGTAGGAGCTTTGGATGGTGGATGGGGGTCAGCATGGTGCTCTGAGCGATCTGCGGCTACGCAGCCATATGCAGCACGCTGCCATGCTGTGTGTTCTGACACCTTCTATCATAGCAGCAGCCATTTTTTCTGCTATTGTGCTGCAGCAGATCTTCTGTGGGATCAGACCAGACAGGCTAGCCTTCACTCCCCACAACCAACAATGAGTCTTAGGCACCCATGACCCTGTCACCGGTTCTCCGGTTGTCCTTCCTTGGGCACTTTTGGTAGGTACTGACCTGCATACGGGAACGCTCCACAAGATGAAGTTGACGTTAATATTGTACCAGAATGAAATGAAACCAATGTCAGTCTGTGTATGAAAATTGAATATATTAGGCTCAAACATGCAAAATGGGTGGCATGGTCCTTTAAAAGTCATTAATAACTTCTGTTCTTTCTAATGGGAGAGTATATATTTTTGACCCGAGTCATGTCAATGTCAGTTTGATAAAAACAAATGTGTATAATGGTTACATTTACGACTTAACCACTAAGAGTAACCTTTAAAAATCATCATTATGTGCATGTAAATAGGCACGGCAGGACACGCTCCGGTCCAGTGTCACGGTCTCACCCCAACCCATACAGCAAACAAAGCTAGCTCACGAGGATGTGCAGAACTAAATGATGGCAGGCTGCGGCTCACACCATAAAGTCCAGCCCGTTCTGAACACGCATGTTTTGAATGGGGACTGCACTAGTCCACTTAACCCTTAAATGCATGAGTCAGTTTTCAAACATTTGTACATACATCGGCTCATTAGAGACCTGTAACTTATGCAACACTAATTGAGCTACAAAGTGAAATATTTTTGCTTCTAATCTTTTCAGAACATTTTATGAACGATACCAAACCCACAAAAAAACATTTTTTGCCATATTATATTTTAACAATGACTTATAGATCCGTCATCACAGCGATGCTGCTCCGCATGAAGCTCTGACACGGCGCTGCAGCGTCTTTCTGTAGCAGTAAGCTAGCAGCATAGTTACAGCAGAAACAGCTTCTTCCTGCTAGTTTCAGCGTTTGTTCATCATATCAGTGATGCTACAGCGCCACCTAAGGACCAAAGAGACACAACTATTACCTGCTGCCTGTAGACCAGGAAAAAAAAAGTCACACTCTTACATAGCCATAGTGGTCCATAACAACCCTATACAATTTATACTGAAAAACATTAGAAAAACAATTATTTTCATCATTTTTGACAAATTGAAACCATAAAACTGTTAAAAACAAAGATTTTGAGGAATACAGGGGGGTTGAGGGCTTACTTAAAAAAATGAATGAATGAGAGGCTTGGTAACATGGTCCCAGGTNGGGGGGTTGAGGGCTTACTTAAAAAAATGAATGAATGAGAGGCTTGGTAACATGGTCCCAGGTCACTAAAGACCTGACCTATGCATTTAAGGGTTAATGTATGAGTGTTCAAACATATATATCAGAAGTATCCATCAGTATCCTAATGGGATGTTTGGTTTAGACATCACTGATAATATGGATGTTGACGTGTTCTCATTTGTGTAGCAGCAACGTAACATTAACACGCATTAAAATCTCATCTGAAGTTGTATTTAATGGTGTCCAGCTCATTTCAGTACTGACATCGTTGTGTGGAGCTGTGCTTTCTCTCGTGAAGCTTCACATGGAGTTTATATTGTGAGTTGTGTATAAACTCAGCTGAGTATCGGTTTAAGTAACACAGTAAAACTTAAGCCTAGCTAAGTATAAGCTTACTGTCTGTATGTACAGTGTGTGTGTGTTGTACTGTCCTCCCTGAGTGAAGGCTCACAGTTATATAAGTGTTCAGACAAACAAAAGAGCAGGAGCAGGAAGAGTGATTCAGGCTGATCGGACACTTGGGGCCGTTTTGCAGAGCTAGGATTAGCCACACAGAGGACTCTGGCAGTTTAGGGGCCTGCTGTGATTTCCAGCGTCTGATGGTCGGCTAATGAGGCCCTCTCACTCCTGGCCCGGCTGCAGGCGAGGTCTGACTCCTTCCCTCCTTCCTCTCCTGCTTTATTGATGCTATCAGAGTTTTGCAGATGGGATAAAATATGCATCCATGCTCAATTATTTCTGACGCAGCCTTAGTTGGGATTATGAAGCAGGAATATGCATGTGTACTAACACAAACGTATCAGCAGAAGGGCCTCAGCCTGTCTGCCTCCGCCTGCCTTATTTATTAGTAGACATGAAAACAGAAACATAGAAATACATACATCATAACCTTCCTGCAAGGTATACTTTGATTTTGAAGACTCGGTCATTTAAAGGACCATCCCAGTGATTTTGCACCTTTAAGCCCAATAAATACTACCCGCATCCATGTTATGTTAGTGAAAACCAATTTCCAAAACATACTGTAATTTAATTTCCTGTTTTTTTTTTTTTTTNTTTTTTTTTTTTTTGTTTTGTTTTTTTTTTTGCCAAATTCCCTTTCTAATCATTCAAAGTCAAATGTTCAGGTGATACACCTTAAAATTAAAGTTTTGCCTGCTAACATGTATGTTCGAATTTAGAAGGACAGGTCAACTTTTGATTTCTCTGGAAAAATCTGTCTTGTCCTGGGACTATATTCCCTGGCTATATTCTATATTATTATTATTATTATTATTATTATTATTATTATTATTATTATTATTATTATACTATACTCCCATTTACTTCATTGTCTTCTGTGCAGCTCCATGTAGTTACTCATATAACTCATATAGTTACTTTGACAAAAAACTTAATAGACGCCATGTCTGCTGTGATGGATTATTTGTCTCAGCACGTTTCAAGTCCCTACAAATTGATTTTTATCACACTTACTGGAATGAACTGAAACCAATAACGGTCTGGAAGGCAGGAAAAACAATTCTAATATTTAACTCTAAAGTAGTATATTTTGGAAAATGATTGTCAGTAACGTAACGTGTGAATTTATTTGGCTCAAACAAGCAAAATCGCCAGTACTGTCATTTAAGTTGCCACCTTCTAATAAAGAATGCTTAGTTATAAATGTTTTAAGCAAAGCTTCATTACTGAAAAGTATGTCATTTATTACTTAATGTTTTCTAGACCAGTAATAAGCCATTAATAGAATGTAGGATTCAGCAGGCTGGGAATAAAATCCCTTTGGCTGCTGTAAAATCTCCCCTGACATAACACACTGATCAGGAGGAACCCTCAGAGAATCTGCAGCAAAATTCCTTTAATAACAGCTTATTTACACTTCAGACTTGATGATTTTTTATTCTAAAGTGAGGATACACCAGCCAAAAAAGGTTTTTCATAGAGTTTTGCATCTTAGTGGCAATTTTTGTTCCAGTTATGATTTGGTTGGATTTTTACAGTCATGTAATGCCTGCAACATCACATGTGATTTGCCATATGCTATGTTTACATGACAAATATTTCTGCAACCTGGAAGTCATTCTGATTAGAGATTCCACCTTAACTGTTGACATGGATACTAAATAAAGTGGTAAGATGTGTGTTTACAAGCCCCAAAGCATTTCATCACAGAACTTTTTGACATGAGCAAAGTGGTTCCACCTGCTGTGAAGAGTCTAATCTGCCAGAAATACAGGAGAATTTCTAACGTTATTGAGAAAAATAAGTTCATTCATCCATTCATTCATTCATTCATTCATCCATTCCGCCTGTTCATACAGTTTTCAGATGTCCTGGGAACAGGATTTGTGTTTCTGCTGTTCTTTCTAATGAAGCAGCAGCATCAGCTAATGTTAGCCCACGTAGCAAACATGCAGAAAGAACAGATTTATTCCAACCAGAGACAAACTATCAGATTAAGCCTTTACATAGTTATTATTTTCCTGTTGAACGGATCATGAAAGGTTTAAACCCTCTCCTCTCAAACCAATTGAAAATTCCTTTCAAATCAGCCTGGATAGGGCCAGTCTCTTCTGACTGAGGCATTTTTATTCTGATTAGTCTATTATTCTGATTATTAGTGGAATATTAGGGTCCATGTAAACACAGCTTTTTTTTTATTGATTGATTATTCAAGGATTACTAAATGATTTGTTAATTACAGCAGTTACCATGAATTCTCTATTAAAAGCCAGTTAAAATCTAATAATATCCGGGGGGGCGGAGTCAGCAGGATGAAATAAAAGCGGTCTCGTATAAAGGTTTGGTGTTTGTCTTTTACTGGTCCAGGAAACTCTGAGTTAATCTGCTGCTGCCACCAGATGACAGCAGCCATGTTTGATACCAAACCGCTTAAAAACCTCTCCAGCCGTCGTCCCTCCAGCCAGAAGACACGACCGGCTCAACGTGAAACAAAGCCGCAAACGTGGAGCCGCTGTCGCCACCAACCAGGAGAAGTGGCTGAAAATGAAGCTTTCTAAAAGCTGCTGGAGGCATGTTCACACTGACATCTTCTCCTTGGTGTGTTTTTATGCAGTTATGGGTTTGTCCATCGGCAAAATTAGAAATAAAAGCCTGTCTCTAATAAAAGCCTGTCTCCTATACTGGCCAGGTTCTCTCTGCAGTCGAGGTAAATAAAGGCCCTGCCCACCAATACAGCATTTACGGTAACTACAAATCCTGAACTCTTAGAAGCATGAACTCTGATGCAAAGTACGCATCACTAGACCCAGTCTGCATAAAGAGAGAAGGCAGGTAGTGTAGGTGTCGGCAGGAAACTGGAAACGGATTCAGATTCAGAAATAGACAAACGAAGAATCAGAATGTTGGACAAAGTCAGAGTTGTGAGAAAGTTAGACAAAACAGGAAGTAAGCTGGGAGGCTGTTGACTCAGAGAGGAAGATTAAGTGTTAGGAAGGAAAGCTGTGAGCAACGTTACCTTGGAACAACTTTCTCTGGCTCACCTCTTACTGCCAGTGGGCTCCGTGACTTTTAATCCTCTTAATCTCAGCACATCCCGCTGGACTCATTTCAAACGCTGTTTTCATCTCGTGGGGACGCAAACTTTTTTGCATGTGCGTGCGTGTGCGAGTGTGTAAGTGTGTGTCCTTGCGTGCATGTGGGTTGTTTGTATATTCTCCCTTCTCGCTGCTGCTATTTGCACGTGTAATGGTGGGTAAAGAGTGGGATTGAGGCAAATTACCTGGAAACAGAATCACGCATGAAAGGAGGCTGCGTGTCTAAACTGACTCAGCAGAAGAACTTCCGCTTCTTTAAAAACTCTCTCCTGAGGTTAGAGCGAAAGAGAAGTTGACGGATGCTCAGCCAAACTTCCCACAGGTGAAACAGAGAACACACACACAGACGGCAGGGTGGATGTTTTTAGCTTGATGCGTTTATTCCCGCTGGCTTTTGCAGCTCTTAAATGGCTTAAATGGTTCCTCCTGTCTGCTGTCTCCTATTCTATCCTCAGACAGTAGCATCAGTAGCATTCATTAATACCATTAAATTATGCCAGCGTATCCCACAAACAGCTGTTCTGCTGAAGCCTATAAGCCACTATAAGTGTGTTAAAGCCATTTACATTTACACGCGTGAACAAAAATAAAATACAGATAATGTAGTATTAATATCATTATTGTTTGGAATTGTCTTGGTTGATGAAATATTGTCAAATTGATACTGTTTTTGATGTCTGCTGGAATATTTATTATACTGTATTTCAACAACCAAATCCAGCAAATTCAGCAGCCTGTCGGCATGTTTCAAAATCAGCAAATCAAAGCTGAAGATGCAGCTGGTCTACGTCCTGGTTTTCTGGCTGTGGTCTGGTTTAGTTCCTGGTTTTCTGGCTGTGGTTTGGTCTACATCCTGGTTGTCTGGCTGTGGTTTGGTCTACATCCTGGTTGTCTGGCTGTGGTTTGGTCTACATCCTGGTTGTCTGGTTGTGGTCTGGTTTAGTTCCTGGTTTTCTGGCTGTGGTCTGGTCTACATCCTGGTTTTCTGGCTGTGGTCTAGTCTACATCCTGATCCTGGTTGTCTGGCTGTGGTCTGGTTTAGTTCCTGTTTTTCTGGCTGTGGTCTAGTCTACATCCTGGTTGTCTGGCTGATGATCCTAATTCCTGTGACTCAATGAATTCCACTTTTTGGAAATTTAAGGTGTTGAATCAGTTATTCTGGTTTCCACATAAGCAGCCTGGTAACAAAGTTGCTTTGAAGTAATAATTTAATTCACTGATTTATTGTTGATGTGTTTGACGCCACGATAAGACGCCATGATTAGCGGCACACACAGACACACCTCCTCACTACGTCCTTTGTTTCTGTTGTATTTATTTTATTACTTGTTTTAACTTGTTTATCACATAAAGAAAGCAACGTTTCCTGATGGTGGCCATGGGTGTGTAGTACAGGTGTGTACTACAGGTGTGTACTACAGCCGCGTAGTACAGGAATTTCATGTGTGTTTGCCTTCTGGGTCTGTTATTTTTATTTATTTATTTATTTTTTGCCGAAGTTATTTTACAAGACTTTAAATCTTTTTTTTTTTTTTTTTTTTTTTTTAACAGTTATTTCTCCTTTTTCTTATTTTTCTTTCAGAATTTACAGATTTGATGGCGACATGTATTTTCTGGAGAATTACCTTGTACGAGCCCATTGGGTTTTTTTTTTTTTTTTTNGTTTTTTTTTTTTTTTTTGTTTTTTTGCATTTTTTCCAACACATTTCTTTTCATGTTTATGTAAATTTTGTATTTTCTTTGTTTTTTATATGAATAACTAAAAAAAACTAAAACTAAAACTACAGGCATGTAGTAGAGCTGTGTACTACAAGGATGTAGCAGGGAAGTGGTTGTCAGTAATGCAACATGCATGTGGGTTGTATATGAATGAATGAATCTTTATTTACATGTCTTTAGTAGTCATGGCTGACCCCACATATGTTACAACACACAGATGTCACACAAACACAACGTTTCACCTCCGGCTCCACAAACACACCCACAGCAAACAGCCTTCATGCTACACTTCATGTTTTCTCATGTTCCACGCTTTCTCCACATAATTGGCAAATGAAAAAAAATGTTTGTTTCACACATGCTTTTTAGAATATCATAGTCATCCATCAGAAAATAATTACATCCCTCATGGTTTTTATTATTAAATAGGACATGACACAAAGGACAATAAAGAGCAAAATTAATTTCATTTTCAGCTTCATGTAAATCACAAAGGCAGCAGAGTCTGTTTTACTCTTCAGTACCAACAAAACTTCCTGTTCATACATAAATTAAATTTAATCTCTGTACGGAATTCGCTTTTTAATAGACGGTATGTTCTGATTTTTGGTTTATGCCAAATCTCACATGACCATTTATTCTTATACTCTTGAAAATCTGCATCTCTAATTAACCTGATATTAACACGCTGTTTCGGGTATATTTCCCTTCACAGCCTGCTTTCTAAAATAAACAGTGGACATACTTTGTGCACGGACCATACATGTGCACATCAGTGGAACAGCTTTTTACACAACATATCTTCACTCATACAAGTCTGTTCCATAATCTACAGACAGCCCAGCGTACCATATAAGAAATTAAATTAATTTCCTGTTAGTAAATTAACAGGAAATTAAATGAACAAGGAATTTATTTAGATAAGGTGAATTCTTGCATGTATGTAGAAAAGTGGGCACGTTAAGTATGAATCGAGCTGCTTGTGGAAGTTTGAAGCCGTGGCAGCAGCAGAGCAGCAAACTTTAGTTTCCTTCAGGCTCATTAGATAGTGTCTGATGCTTTTGATTGATAATTTTCTTTCTGCTACTCTATCTCTTTCTCTGTCGCTCTCCCTCCCTCAATCCCTGCTCCCCACTCTCTCTCTTTTACACACATGCACACGCGCATACACACACAGACATACAGGCAACAGTCAGGTGTGCAGAAACATACAGTGTGTGTGATAAGGGAGCAGCAGGTTGGTGTTGATTCAATAAGAAAGCTATTTTCTCTCCTTCTGCATCTGGGCTGGAAACAATCAGTCTTCAGGGTGATGTTCCTCTTCTTCCCTCAATCGATTTTTTGTGTGTGTGTGTGTGAATATGTGTGTGACCACCAAATAATCCTCATACATCCCCTCATTCCTCCCTCTCTAGTCCAGCTGAGTTAACCTATACAATCACAGAGGGGGAATCAATAACTATCCTAGCTCTACACACACACACACACACACACACACACACAGTCTAAACTATTATCCCTATGAAGTCAGCCTTGTAATAGTTGAGGCGTACTGAGAATGCTGTGTTTTGTTGCTGGAGGCTCAGAGTCAGCGCTGATGGCTACCAAACTAATAACTTATTTATCCTTCATGCTGCTCCCATGTTACGTAGTGAGGATGATGATGATGATGATGATGATGATGATGATGATGCTGGTAGTCAAATTTAGGATGAATCTATAGGCAGGTTATGTGTCGGAGGTTTTAAATTTGGATTTCAGAAGTTGTGGATTTCATACGTGAGTTCCTGTCCGAAGGGAGCTGGAGGAGAACCCAGACTGGGGAAGTGAATGAGCACCTGTCCCTCCCTCATTATCACCACTGAGGTGCCCTTGAGCAAGGCACCTAATCCCTAAATGCTCATCTGGAGCTGCTGCAGCAGAGAAGTCTGTGGTTGTACTGGGCAGCTTTGGTGTAACGGTACAGCAGGAAATGTTATCCTGGCGAGTGCTGTAACCTGACCGTCTGTTCTCAGCCTGTAGATTTGTTTTCATCTAACACAGCTGTTATGTGTGTGGACACAGGAGACAGAAAATCTTTTTGCGTCATCCAAGATTCAGTCATTAAATGTGCGCTGCAAGTCTTTTTGTAATCTTTCAGGATGAAAAAAATCATGTATTGTGGCCCCAACTTCAGTCCTGATTCACATGATAGGCAGGGAGTGATGCTCTGAGCGGGGACTCCGAGTGTCACGGACGCCAGCTTGAATGCTGCTCAGATTCTCCGCTTTGATGCTCAAAGATCGACCAAATTCAACTTTGACCTGTCTGCTGCTTAACTTTCCAGTGACAGTAGCTGTACATGACATAAGCAGAAGAAAAGCCTGTGAACTGTTTGGAGCAATTTCCTGAATTGTACAACACAACTTTAAAATCGTACCATGATCTGGGCAGCAAGGTGAAATAAAAGCAGTCAGACAGACTTACCTGGTTTGTAAACTGGCATTTAATTTAAGATGGTATTGATGTACCTATGCAGGGCATTTCTTGATGGTTTTGTTGCTATGTTGGCACTCCTTTCCATGCGATAACCAAGGTGCAGGTTATCAGGGGCGTAGGCAGCGAGAAGAGCAATGCTACGGCACAAATACCACTTATCATGTGAAACTGGCCTAATTCTGAGATTGGAATAACAGCCTTATTCTCATTCCAAATGGAGCTGAAAAATTTGCCTTTTGTGCCCAAATTTGGAGGAAAGAACCAATATATGTTCAGCAGCCTTCATATCCCACATTGTTGCAGCTTGGTCAGTCACTGCATTAAGATCTTCGTTAGCTCATAAAATCTGGACCACATGTGTGTTTAACATATTTAGAAGGCATCTGCTGGTCTGTATTGTCATCGGTTACTGTTACAGTAAATACATCACGATACACGTGGACCAAAAGCCAATGTAGGATGTGAATAATGGAAGCCAAGTTCTAGTTATCAGCCTGCACATCATGTTAATCACAGAAATTATTTTATGGGCATATTTATCTGGTCTCCTCCCAGTTGGATGTGCCTGGGAAGCCTCCAAAGGGAGGCGTCCAGGAGGCATCCTGATCAGATACCCGAACCACCTCAACTGGCTCCTTTCAATGATAAGGAGCAACGCTTCTACTTTGAGCCTCTCTGGATGTCTCTCTCCTCACCGGATCCCTAAGCCTGAGCCCAGACACCCTTTGAAGAAAACTTATTTAAGCTGCTTTCATGTATTCATGATCTCATTCTTTTGGTCACCAAAGCTCGTGACTAGGTGAGGCCTGGAATGTAGATCAATGGGTAAAGTCAGAGCTTTGCCTTCAGACTCAGATCTCTCTGCACCACCACAGTTCGCTGTAATGCTGCATTACTTCAGACGCTGCACCAATCCGCCTGTCAATCTCAGCGTCCATTTTGTCCTCACTTGTGAACAAAACTCTGAGATACTTATTCTCCTTCATTTGGGGCAGAAACTCGCTCCCAACCTGGGGGGAGCAACCCACCATTTTCCAGCAGAGCACCATAGCCTCAGATTTAGAATGCTGCTTCTCATCCTGATGGCTTCACACTCTACAGTGGAAGCTGGAGGTCATGTTCTGAAGAGGCCATCAGAACCACATCATCATCTCATCATCTGCAAAAAGAAAAGATGTAATCCTGAGACTGTGTTGGGATGAGAGCCTGAGGCAGACCCGCAACACACTGGAGGGATTACAGTATATTCTGGCCTAGGAATGCCTCGGAATCCCCTAAGAGGAGCTGGAGAATGTGGGGAGAGGGACATCTGGGCTACCTTGCTTGGCCTGCTGCCACCATGACCTGGTCCTGGATGAGTGGAAGAAAATGGGTATTTATCTGGTCAATCTTGCCAATATTCCTTCATTTGTTGATGTTAAACATCATAATTTGTACTGTAAACTCAGGTTTCTATGTAACCCTCTGGTTAACCCTCTGGTTCCAATTTCCTTAGAACTAGTATCTACCAGCAAATGTAATGAGTCTGCATCTTTCTTTAATGATAAGATTCAAACCATCAAAGGTGACATTAGCTCCTCAATGTCAAATAATACAGTACCATTACCACAGTCTTCCAGAAGTAATTTAGTAGGTATGACAAAATTTAATTCCATTGATGACAAATTACTTGAAGAAATTATTTCCACTCTCAAGTCATCCACTTGTTGGCTTGATGTATTACCCACTAGTTTCTTTAAAACAGTTTTGTGCAGCCTGGTTAAACAAATCACACTTATAGTTAATTCTTCTCTTCAATCTGGCATTTTCCCAAAAGCCTTGAAAATTGCAGTCATCAAACCTCTCTTAAAGAAGAATAGCCTTGATCCTACTGTATTGAGTAACTATCGGCCTATATCAAACCTGCCGTTTTTAGGTAAAGTCATTGAAAAAGTTGTTTACCGGCAACTTAGTGACTTTTTAATGCAGAACAATTGTTTTGATGACCTTCAATCAGGATTTCGGCCTCATCGCAGCACTGAGACTGCACTCATAAAAGCACTAAATGACATTCGCTTAAACAATGACTCAGGCAAAGTCTCTGTCTTGGTACTGTTGGATCTAAGTGCTGCTTTTGACACAGTGGATCATAAAATTCTGTTACAAAGATTAGAAAACTGGGTGAACTGGGTAGAAAATTTTCTGGAACTGTTCTTAAATGGTTCAAGTCATATCTTCATGACAAGACATACTTTATCTCCATTGGTAACTGTGTCCAAGCAGATGGCCATCATCTGTGGGGTTCCACAGGGGTCCATTTTGGGACCCCTCTTATTCAATCTCTATATGCTTCCTTTAGGCCAAATTATACAAAATAATAAAGTAGCCTACCATAATTATGCAGATGACACACAAATATACATATCACTTACATCGGATGATTATGGACCTATTGAATCTTTGTGTCTCTGCATTGAACAAATTAACAGTTGGATGCAGCAAAATTTCCTCCAGCTAAATAGAGATAAGACAGAATTGTTTTTGGAACACAAAAAGAAAGGCAGAGTGTTAGTGCTTATCTTGACTCTCTTTCTTAACTAAGAGTCAAGTCAAAAATCTTGATGTTATCTTGGATTCAGACCTAAATTTCTATAGGCACATCAAATCTGTAACTTCACCAGCTTAAAAATATTAAAAGAGTTAGGGGACTAATGAATAAACAAGATCTTGAAAGGCTTACTCATGCCTTTATCTCTAGTAGGTTGGATTACTGTAATAGTCTGTTTACAGGCCTTTCAAAACAAGGGTCTTCAACAACTTCAGCTTATTCAGGACGCTACTGCCAGGGTCCTGACAAAAACAAGGAAATATGACCACATTACACCAGTTCTAAAGTCTTTACATTGGCTGCCAGTCACGCAGAGAATTGATTTCAAAATCTCGATGCTTGTTTATAAATCACTCTGTGGTAATGGGCCTGAATACATCTCTGACGTGCTTATGAACCTTCAAGAACCCTTAGGACATCTGGGGCTGGCCTGCTGGCTGTCCCTAGAGTTAGAACAAAACATGGGGAAGCAGCATTNTTAGGACATCTGGGGCTGGCCTGCTGGCTGTCCCTAGAGTTAGAACAAAACATGGGGAAGCAGCATTTTGTTATTATGCGGCACAGACCTGGAATAATCTGCCAGAGAATATTAGACAAGCCCCGACTCTGACAATTTTTAAGTCAAAGCTAAAAACGTTCCTTTTTAATACCNGAATATTAGACAAGCCCCGACTCTGACAATTTTTAAGTCAAAGCTAAAAACGTTCCTTTTTAATACCGCCTTTTCTGCTTCATAATGATGTACTGGTATTCTATATTCATTCTCATTATTTATATCTTAAATGTTAGATTCTTGTTGGATGTTGGATTTTAGCTCTTTTAAATGTTAAACTTTATGTATGTAAATATTGCTCTTTTAAAATGTAAATCTTTTATCTTTATCATGTTTTTTTTTTGTTTTTTTTTTACTCTGTAAAGCACTTTGAGCTGCCGAGTGTATGAAATGTGCTGTATAAATAAAGCTGCCTTGCCTTGCCTTGCCTAACTTCCTGAGGTTCTCCCTGGGATTTGTCACATTGTCCATCATTTGGGGGCAACGTTATTCAAATAAACTTGAAAATGTTTGACATCATTAACTGACAAGGAACGCTTGAACACGTTGTTAGTTTATGTTTCTTTGAGGCTGGACAATCTTGTGCAGCATGGAGGTTCACGTTGAGCCTGGCCTTGAAGTGTAACCCTCCTGCGATCAGACCCAAAAACAGACTCAGGAACAGATGAAAAAGTAAAATAGTTTGGCAAAAATACAGAGCAGGCAGCTTCATAAAATGATACAACAATCAGGAAGGGTTAGGTAACCATAAACAGAAGCAGGCTAGCAGTCCAAAAAAAGGCTGAAGCAGGGATCTGAGACCATGTTTGTGAACCAGAGAGGCAGGCAGGTGTTGTGGAAAAACTGACGTCCACACTTATTCCAGGTTTGCAGATCACACAATTTTATTAACGTGTACACAGGAAGCAAGTCAACAATACCATACAGCCCTCAAGCGCCTTTGTCTGTCCCAAACAGCTTCAAAGATAAGAGTTTCCTTTCACCTCCTTAATATACCTTCATTTCTACTAGGTATTAACCCCTCCCTTGCCTGTTGGGCCTGCCATCAGCACATCTTCACCACCAAGTCTCCAGCTGCTAGACACCTCAGCCCGAGAAGCACCAATCTTGTTTATGTTGTCATATCGACAGCTAGGGCAGGTCATATTTGGTCAGAAATACACAGCTTAATCTACAAAACATAGTTGCATAGTGAGAACTTAACTTATGACCTTAGTGTTCACAACTAAACTTCAGGCCCACATGTTCAACATTAAAGGACCTTAAAGGACCCTTGTACAATTTACTACCTGACGGGTCATGAGACCAGGTCACAACTGAACAACTGGCTTCTGGGCATAATAAGAAGCTTCTAGGCCTCTGGACTTCAGCTGGTGGTGTTAGATCGTGGTATGACAGCTCAACTCCTCAGGACAGGGCCTTCAACCACATACTACATGCTACGTGCTACTGAGTCTGTATGAATATAAATGAATACATGTTGTCATTAATGGTGATACATGTTGTATAAATCAAAATCATGCAAACATATGAATCAAAACATTTGAATCAATCAATATTCATCAACACATCAATCAATACATCAGGTTACATAGTTAAAGAGTACATTCAAATTTTCAATCACACAGGTGAGATAACAGGTGCGACAAAGCCCAAAAACCAACAAGGGTCAGAGGTCACAGCATGACAGGCAGATGGGCTGCGAGCTCTGTGATGATCTGGTAGAGAGGGTGGGAAACAGCTGGTATTTATGCTAACAGGCTGAGAACAGGAAGTAGCAGCAGGTGTGGCAGTCAGGTGACCAGGTGGGCGTGGAAAGACCCATGAGTGACAGCTGGTGGGTAAAAAGTGGAATGGCAGGCCCTGGAATGACAGGTGTGACAGAATAACAACAGCAAGAACATATATTAAAATATTAATGTTGAAGGAGATGGGTTAGCTTGGTGTCAGCGTGACGTAAGTGCTCAGAATGACCAGTTCTCGTGTTTCAAAGATTCAACCTCTAAACATGTATAATTTTCTCAAGGTCAATTTAGTTTAAACAAAAAGTACAGATTTATCAGAATCAGCATTGTAATCTCTCTCTCTCTCTCTGTGCGTGTGTGTGTGTGTGTGTCCTTCAGCTGTAATGAGTGAGTACAGAAGGTCGGTGTGAAGCATGCAGAGAGCTCTGATCCTCTCTGTAACGTTTTAATCAGCCTCCATCTCTGTCCCTCTTCTCCAGCGTAACACACCTGCAGCTGCACACGTTCTCCCTCTCTTTACCTTCCTCTTCCACTCCTCCTTTGCTCCTCTCTTCTCTGTGCTACAGCGTTTATTTGTGGGTACTTGACTTGACCCCCTCCAGATGAGCAGGCTAGAGTACAAAGCAGGCTAATAAAGCGGCTAATTGTCTGGTTGTCAGGGTGGGATTGATTTGTCTGTTTCAACACTGATAACGGCAGCAATCATCTCTCTGTGAAGCCTGCTGCTGTAACTTCCAGCGGCCGGCAGGAGGGTGTGTGTGTGTGTTTGTGTGTGTTCAGGGAAGAGGAGAGATAGGTAGACGTCTGCAATAAACTAATGACAATCACAAGGGCAGTTGAAGGTTTTAAGTGATTTTTGTTTCCTCCTCTCCAAAAAAATTATATTTAAAAATCACTGAGCAAATCACAACACAAAACACAAAACACACACATGTATAAGGAAGCTGAAAAGGTTGAAACTGGCTGTAAGAAAGAGAAATGCAGAGACAACAATGGATGATGCTGTCATAGCAAAGGCGTAGATTCAGGTTTGGATGGTAGGTATGTCCTTACCATGGCAGTGAAATGTCCCACTCACGTATCAGATACAGATACCTGGGCGTTCACCTGGATGAAATGGAACACAGAGGCTGGAAGGCAGGAAGAAACAGAACAGACTCTACTTGTTGAGGTCCTTCAATGTGTGCAGCAACATGTTGCATATCTTCTATGAGTCTGTTGTACCAGTGCAGTTGTCTCTGTTGGAGCAGCAGCATCATCGACTCTACAGCACTGAACAAAGTGATAAAGAAGGCTGGCTCTGTGCTGGAGACGGCTCTGCAGCCTCTGGAGGTGGTTGTGGAGAGAAGGATGTTACACAAGCTGCTCAACACAATGGACAACACACTACAACGTAAAGGACTGGAGCAAGGTTGTGCTGGCCTATGAGCCCGTGTGGGCCATCAGCACTGGAAAGACCGCCACCCCCATGCAGGCTCAGGAGGTTCATGACAAACTGAGGAACTGGCTGAAGACCAACGTGTCTGAGGCTGTAGCCAACTCAGTGAGGATCATCTACGGTGGTTCTGTGACTGGTGGTTCCCAGAAGGATGTGGATGGCTTCCTTGTGGGCGGAGCCTCCCTCAAGCCCGAGTTTATTGAAATCGTCAACGCCAAGGCATAAAACCTGGAAAGCTGCAATTAGTTTGTATCCAGAGAAGAGAGCAGCTCCGTTCTGACGCTCCATTTTCATCATCCTTTAATCTCAGCACTTATCCTCTTCATCTTTTTTTTTCATTCAAAGTAATTTGTTAATGATGTCATTCCCTCCTTTTCCTTGTTTAAGTGTTTGGTCATGAAGAAAAGGGACAGGTTGACACATGCATTGTGCTGCACTGAAAAGCGTTAGTCCACTGAGATAGGGTGCATACCAGCATCCACACAAGCGCTCAAGCTGTAAAGACTGAAAAATACACCTGGAGGTGGACAGACCTTTACCTGAAAAGTTTATGAACTTTACAGCTCTTGTCAATCAGATTTATTTGTATCACCCCCTACACAACCTCCTCATTAGACAGCAGTCTGTCTTCTTCAGATCCACTGTAAAAAGGAACGTTTTACAGTACCTGCCCAGACTCCATGTTCCTTCCCACTGCAGTAACTATCTACTCTCTGTGTTGGGGAGGAGACTCCTACTCCTCCTCCTCCTCCTCCTCCTCCTCCTCCTCCTCCTCTGAGTGGAAATGCACTTTTTACACTTCATTTGCACATTAATAACAATATCCAACATTTAAATTCTTACTCTTTGTATTGTATTTTATTTAGTATACTATCAGTGTTCTGTCTTTTACCTCATTGTGTGTGTTTTTTGTAATTGCTGCTGCAACACTGAAATTTCCCCTTAGATATTAATAAAGTACTATTCTATTTACTCTAAATATTCAGGTTGCCAAGTTTGTGTGTTTACAGTAAGAAGTGGGCTGTTTTGATCGCGTAAAAAGTACAGATCTGGCAACCTGCAGCAGGCTGCAGCTCTGGGCCCAAGGCGCACCTGAGAGATCAATTAACACAGCGAGCTGGAAGCGGCAGATAATTATAGTTTAAACGATTAAACATCACAGATTCAAGTGTTTGGTTTTAACATTAGTGGGACACACAGTGTTTGACCCATGTGTGTGCGTGTGAACTTGGTGTTTTGTATGCCATACATAAATGACAAAGCATGATTGTGAAAAACATTTGCTTTATCCATTTATTTAAATAACGCCTTTGCTGGATAGAATTAATGTCACTCAGTGGATTTTGTATTTGAAATTCGGGTGTAATGTGTTAATAATGTGTGTGTTTTTTTTAAAAAACATGTTAGCTATAAAGCTCAACCAGCTTTATAGTTTAGGACAAAATATCTCCCAAAAAGTGAAAATTGAAGGACATCAGATACTTTTCTTTTTTTTTTTTTTTTTNTTTTTTTTTTTTTTTTTAACAAGAACCAAAATATGAGTAAAAGATGAACTAAATCGGAATGATTTGTAAAGAAGGATTTGTAGAATATTTGACGTGTTATTTAGTTTAAAAAAAAGGTCCTTTTCATGAGTATATTACTGATGATTTTCATGGTTATAACATGAACATTATGTGCAAAGTTACCAGTAATAAATTACGTTCCCAGAGAGGGCTGATATTGCAGATTAAAACCTGAAGAGTGTTTCTTACATTCAGTCTCCTCTGGGATTTAGTTTTAGCTGTTGATGAGAGATGATGCCTGTCAGCTTCCTGTGATGAGAAAGACGCTGCACAGACTGTTTTTAAACTGCTCTACTGAAGATGGAGTTTAAATGTACACCTTATACATAGGTTAGGATCTGTTTTAAGGTGTTTTTTCCTCGTGGACTTGCGGCCCGACAACATATTATGGGTCCTTGGCCGGTCTGGGAACCCATAGCGTAGCTGAAATGAACAGGCTGAGAGAGGACAGAGCTGCAGAAGAGGTTTAAAATGGCTTTTATAGGAAGTTCAAGCTACTGTTAAAATTCCATAATAGTGTAAGTTCATTATCAAGGCTTATTTGGTCTCCATCACACACCAACTCAGCACTATTTTACCTGCAGGAAACACTATCAAATAGCTTGTCAGGAGAGCAGGCTGGAGGAGAAGCAGGTGGAGCTGTAGTGTCTCAGGTGAGCTCTAATAGTGTTAAGTGATGAGGTTTATTTCCACTAATAATAAAGGAGAGCTCTAAATAATAAATGGCCTGCAGCCTGATGAATCTGTTCGTGTATTTTCAAGCATTTGAAACATAGAACATACATAGTTTTGTTTCTAGGAGAAAGACAATGAGCACAAGTTTGACCAAGAGGCGAGTGAGTTCTGTGTAACCACAGTGAAAAAACACATTTTGGGGGAAAAGCCAAACCAGCCAGACCCAAAGGACATGGAAGTACAGAGACTTTCAGATAGGGTTTCACAGTTTCGGACTAGCGGGTATAAGAAATATCCTTGGCTACACTAGTGCCTAAACTTGAAAAAGGTGCTATGTGCTTTGTGTTGAAGCTTATAATATCAAGAAGAGCACTCTCAAAAATAAATAAATAAAATAAAATAAAATAAATAAATCAGACCCTGCATTTTCCTTAAAAGGTTTCAATAATTGGAAAAATGCCATAGCAAGCTTTGATCACCATCAGCTCACCAAATCCACCATCATGCTGCTGCTGTCAAAGCTCAGGAGGGAAGGCCAACAGATACCCAGCTGCCATGTGCCTTGGTAAAGAAACAGGAAGAGGTAAGGCATTGTCTTCAAAACATTGTACAGTATCTTGCCAGGTAGGGTATTGCTTTTCAAGCGCATGAGGCCAAAGAAGAGAATTTCTTCCACCTCATGAAGCTCCTAGCAAAGGACGACCCAACTCTTTCTTCTCCCCTTGTCAGGACGATATCAGCCCTCACTGCAGAAATGAGTACTTAAATTTAAATTAAAACATCTGAGCTCAACTAGTTTTTCAATCTGAGAACCGGAGCACAGATGGCAGAAATATCTAACAATGTTCCTGTGAGACTGAACCTTCCAGTATCTGGATTGCATCATCAGACATATGATGGTGCTGCCATTATGGTTGGAAAGTACCAGGAACACAGGCAATGGTGAAGAGAAACAGCCGTTGGCTCTGTATGTTCTGTATGTGCTGTATGTTCTCGGTGTCTAGGTGTGTGTCTGGTTGGGATGCTCCAGTTTCCTCCCACGGACAACCAACTTGACACCGGTGGCCAATCAAGCTCCTGCAGCATATTTACCCCGGCTCTTCACTCCAGTCTTCACCAGATCGTCCCGTTTGCCAACGTGGTACAAGCGCTACGACCAAGCCCTACTCAAGTCAGTATTTTTTCTCGTTTTGTCTGAATCCTGTTTTTTTTTTTTGGCTCTGTGCTTTACCTGTGCTTCAGGCGTTATCTCCCGTTATCTCTCACTAAGCATTCTCCGTCTGCTTCGCTACAGTCACAGTCACGTGCACATCTCATCAACTTCAAATAAACCACTTTTGAACTGCTTAACCCTCGTTTGCCTGAGTTCTGCTTTTGGGTCCTAAGATCTTACAAAACCTAACAGTTTTCAAAAAGGAAAAAATGTCCTCGGTCTACTTCAAGCATCAGAGGCGGTCGGGGAGTTTGAAGGTTTAAACAAGTCCTTGCAGAAGCAAACACGGATCATTGCAGAGATGCAGGCTGCAGCAGGATATGTGAACTCGACTCTTCAAAGTAAAAGGAATGAGGAACACTTTTAGAGAGTTTTTGCACTGTCTTTTGTAGACTCCTTGGATATTGAGGTGATCCAAATCTTTCATCAACAACAAAAAGTTGTTGATGAAGGATTTCATCAAATGATACACTGATGGAGCAACTCAGCATAGGTCAAAATCACACAACGCTGCAGGGCTGAATTTACAAGCTGTTGGATACTGTGGCTTTGCAGTTCAAAGAACGCTTTAATCAGGCAGATTTTCAAGTCTTACACAAACTAGAGAATGCTCTCCTTACTGGAGCAATGGATGGAGTTGTTAGTCAGTACTCAGAACTTAACAAAGAGATGCTGAAAGTCCAAGTACCCATGTTCATCTCAAAAAGAATGGATGCATGGACCCTCCAGGAGTGTGGGCTCATGTTTCAGATTCCCTAATTGATAGGAACAAGCAGTTTGCAGAATCAGCTAGCCAAAGCCCTAAACTTTCCATTGATAACAGATTTGTCTCTGTAGAGCAAGTAAAATCGCCACTCACTGCTTTTTGACCCTTTGACCTGTGCAGCTGAAGCCTGGCTCGTCTCGTGGTTCAGTCCTGGATGTCAGACTTCATGCAGAGCATCCCACCGCTGTGATGCTGCGCTCTGACCGCTGATTTGCACGACTCCTGCATTTAGCTTTTATGGCTAAAGCGTAGAGTTAGCATTAGCTTTAATGCTGTAGGACCGTATATTGGACTTCAGCCGTTACTTTTTGGGGGTCAAAACTTTCCGATATAAATATTTTGGGTGTTAGATCTTGAAATAAACATAAAAGAAGGAAAAAAAAAAGATTTTCTGTTTTTGCCGCTTTTTGGTGTTGGCATGTCTAAACCAAATATTTGATCAGCACAGTTTTCCAGAGTTTTTGAAGACGACAGTGCGGTATCCGGCAGTGTTTTCAGTATGATAAGGAGAAGTCTAATGATGATGGGATTTGTAGCTTCGTTTTCCCTCAAATTGCTGGTCAAAAACTTCTTGTTTCTAAGCAGGTTATATAATCAAATATATAAATAATACATGCATAAATAATGAATAAATATATAAATGACTAATGAAATGTTTTATAAAATCAAGCTTTTTGTATGTGTCTACAACATAGAAAAACACAGAGACAGCAAGTGTACACACAACTGTGTGTTTGGTCATCCAACAAAAAAATGTCTTACCAATGTTCAAACCAAACTTACGTTTATCTGCCTCTGTAGACTGTTTTACAGGGGCATGGTTTTGGATTACAGACTGGTGTGTGTGTGTGTGTGTGTGATGGGGTAAAACAGAGAAAGCACATCCTCCATGATGTGCTGTGAAATGCTGTTCCACATGCTGACACCCACAGCCTCTCCACACCGTGTCCTCCTATAATCAATTAATACCGCATTTCTTTTGACATATCCATCTGTACTGTCATGCACTGGAGACATTAAAAAAGTCACAGTGTGTGTGTGTGTGTTATACCAACACTTGTGCTGGCATTTAATCTTTGCAGCAGATTTCTGACGTCTGTTTTGGAGTCACAGTGGCAGATGTTCTGATATGTTGATATCAGCTCCACCAGGGCCGGTCCATGGCATAGGCCAACTAAGCGGTTGCTTATGGCCCTGCGGCCACTAGAGGACGCCCACATCAAGGGTGAGACTAAAGTGAACTCTCCTTAGCGGTAAATAAGTGTATAATGAAATCTAAGTGCTAAAATGCAGCCTCAAGGGGGCACAAGCCAGTGTCCTCCTTGTGCCGGTCCCAAGCCCGAATAAAT